>JAMFNW010000075.1:35022-137056 GCA_025768815.1 Aspergillus sp. PM3604 | reverse complement strand
ACGGCGCACGCAGAGATCATGTTAATAATGGCCCCAGTTCAGGCCCTGTTCAGGTCCCATTCTGGCCTAGCCCGGCCGGAGGATTAAAAGAGCCTTAAAAGAGCCCCATGCCAGATCTGATTTATCTGGATAAACAGCCGATCATGTCCAGTCCCATCCCTCTCGACCCAATACCAAGGGTGTCGCAAGACTCGTATGCCTCATTTAGAGACAGAGACCATGAGAGACCGCCGAGTATCAACGAAGACATCCCACCTCACTATGAGCCCCCCAAAGAACAAACCCAGATGGAACTGCACCGCCGCTCTCTGCAGGCTCTTTTTCTAGCATTGTTTTATGCGGCCCTTGTGCTTGCTCCATGGGTGATTGTTTGCATTCTCGCAGACCGTCCAATTACCACCGACCGCTATGGCGCCGTCACCGGGTATTATAAAGCCCACCTGTACGGAGACGATGACCCCCATTCGGCGTATAGGAAGAATGAACGCTGGTACCACGCTGCCCGGATAATCCAGGTCATCGCAAGTGTGCTCACTTTACCTCTGATCTCCACCATCTGCGCCAGGGCTGCAGTTATCTTCATGCAGCGCCAGCAAAGCCTCACGATGCCGCAGCTCATGGCCCTGGCAGACAGGGGGTGGATGGATCTGGAAACATACCGACGGATCTCTACTCTGAAATGGAGGCATTACGGCAGCCCATTCCTCCTATTCACACTGCTGGTCAGCCTGCTAGGGCTGATTATATCGCCAATCGAGTCCATATTCTTGACCTCGCAGGCAGTCAAAGCACCAGCCCAACACCAGCAAATCCGGTCTCTCTGGGACGTTCTTACCCACATTAATGCCACTGCAGAGCCGTCCAGCGAGGATAGCAATCTCATCACCATCATGACCCGGGTAGATCTAACAACCGCAACCACCGACGAGCTGCATTCCCAGCTCTGGCCCGGCGCAAACGTCTCATGCGACCCTTTCCTGCACGAATCTTCCTATCAACAAGACGTCTGCTGGCGCAAAGGCGCAACCTTCGAGAACATCTCTGCGTACCCTGACCCATTCCTCGCCCAACTCCCAGCACACTTCCACACTGGCCTCCTTCGCCAATTCCTGCCGCGGATTAACTCGACAGCCCAGATTCAGTCTATCTCCGAAGCTGAGTTCCCTGAAAATTGTGATACATTGCCAGGCGCCTTCTTCGTGGAGTATACCAATACATCGCAGTACTACGATACAGATGAAACGCAGACATGGGGGCTGAAGGCTTGTATGCCGGCGAATGTCACGCAGTCGCCGTGGAGGGCTACGCGCGATCGCCATGACTTTGTCGAAGAGTTGTTTCTTGATGTCAACCTGGATCAGTACTCTTCTAGGGATCCGGACCGGGTGACCTATAGAATCACACTTGCCACGACAAGCGGGTACTTCGAGTTGCCGAACTATATGAATGGTGGTGTTGCCGGATTCTTGCTGGATAAGGACCCGGCTGAGCTTTGCGATGACCGTTGCGAGGACCAGGGGGCGTATCTCTTGGAAAGAAGGTAAATGGCCTTGCGATGTCAATACAACATTTATACCTTGCTAAAATAGCTAATTGTAGATACGACAAGCGCCAGACCGACATAACGCCGATCCCCGGTGACATCCAAGTCGTGACAAACAAAGGCCCTCTACTAACAACAGCCCTGGCTCTCTTCGGCGAAGGCTCCTACATCGAAACACGCGCCAAACACCCAGAAATCTACGGCGCCCTTGTAACGTACAACAGCACCTTTGGTGGTCGGGCCAGCCATTACGGCGCCTGCAGGGACGTCGTCCCTTTTGGCCACCTCCTCCCCCAGAGCCTCTCCAACATAAACCGCTGCATCACAAACTCCGACGGAGAAAGACCAGACGTCCGCTATCTGATAGCATACTGGCTGGAGAACTTTCTAGCGCAGCCAGAGTGGCTCGAGAACGCATTCAACGCGGCGGCGTTCATCGCGAACAAGAGATGGCTCGAGCATCCAGACGTCAGAAGTTCATCCTTTGGGGACCGCAAGGTTAGTTTCGATATGGGCATTGATACGCAGGTCCCTGTTATTTCGCGCGCGGGTGTTATCGTGGTTTCGGCGCTCCTGGGGATTAATGTCCTGGGTGTTTTGGTGCTGGGGGTGTATGCGGCGTGGTCGCCGAGGTGGACGAGGGTGCTTGATTCGTTTGCGATGATGAGGATTGGGGGTGCGATTTCGCAGCATGTGCCGATGTTTATGGCGTACAGGGTGGATCTGCTTAAGGAGTTGAGGGCTGTTCCTGGGTGGATGGGGGATCAGATGCCTGAGAGTGAGAGCGTTGGAATGCTGGGGCTTGGGGGGCCGCTGCGGTTGAGGAAGGGGAGGACATATGTTTCATATCATAAGGAACCATTGCATTAGGTAGTTTTATGGTTATTACCGCAGCTTTCTCTGAAAGTCATTGTATAATAACCGACTCAGTGTGTATCCCCTGCAGTCCGCAGAACGTAAACTGAATATCCAACCTCGCTGCAGCCCGTTGTTCCAACTCCGCTGGGATATGGATAAACGACAATGCCTCGATCCTGCGCCATGCAGGAATCTGCCCCATGTACTGTAGCACTTGCCCGTCCTCTTCAATTTCAATAACCCGCTCAACCACCCTGGCAGTAGAGATACTATCCCACGACGCCTCGCGAATGAACTGCCGGCGGAGAATCCGCAAGACCTCACGCCGGACGGTAGGATGTCGGCATTTGGCGCCGATTATATATAGGACGGGTATGAATCCGATTTCTGGGGTAAAGGTTGACGTTGACGACGAGTACCGCTCATGCGACGCCGCAACTTCATCCGCTAGTGCGGTGCATTTCTGGAACTGAGGCAGGAAAATGTCATAATCCATTTCTCTGCCCGGACCGTATCCACGGAGGAGAATGCATGCTATTGTATGCTGTAAGCGGAGCAGTGATACAAGAGGGTCTTTAGTTTCAAAGGCCGACTCTGAGCTGCGGAGGAGGGTTTCAAAAAGACCCTCCCACGTCTCCAGCTGTGCCAGAACGAGGTCCTTGAGTGAAGAAGGTAAAGCCGGCATCGTACCCGTCGGGCACATTTGCTGTTCCGTATTGCGCAGCCTCATTACCTGGGCAATGAGGATCTGGAGATAGTCGGCTGCTTCGTCGAGTGAGCGAAAGGTACTATCACGGAGGGCAAGGGATAGGAATGTCTCTTCGATGCTGGTCGGAGTCCAGTCGACCAAAAACATGACTGCCTGCATATCCAGACGGCGAATCTGTTCTGTGACTTGGCTGATAACCGCGGGAACTCCTGACTGAGAATCGTAGGTACAGTTGTCGATGAGAGCAACACCTCCGCGCAGGTGTTTCATTGCTTGTACGTCGTCGCCTGCTAGATGATCAAAGCAGGTAAAGAGATAGCAGACCAGCAGCGTGACAGCCGTGGTTTCGGTGTCGCCGCTTTCAGCGTTCAGCAGGTGTTGGATGGCGCGGTTATAATGAAGCAAAGGCGTCTTATCTGGTAGTCGGTCTTTCAAAGCAGGCGGTTGATATACTCGACTGTCAGAATGATCTAGGTAGATTCGGTGCATCAAGGCCAGTGCAATAGCAGCATGTCGCACTGATGGCACAGTTTGGGAGAAAAGCAGGAGGGTATTCCGCCACTCTGTGCAAGGGCGGTATCCATTCAGATGCTTGATTGAAACATTCTTGAAAAAGGAGATTGCCTCTGCCTGGGTTGGCTCAGTCATAGGCAAGATCAAGAAGGATCCGAGATTTTGCAAGCATTTCGCACTGTCGCAGTTATATACTCTATCGGCGGTCTCTCCGCTTTCGGATGCGCTGTAACCATCACAAGTACGGCCAGTCGAACGGCATTTCAAGCATGAGGGCTGAGATAGATCGCATTTAATCCGTCGTATCCTGGGATGTCAGCTGGATCTTGAACACAGTCAATCGCTCTGTAGAAAAACGTAAAGAAGCATACTTGCAAGTCTTACAGCCCAGTCTTGACTTTGAAGCAAACCTGCGAGGCTTTCTTCTCCAGGCGTGAGTGTCCTTCTTCCCATCCATGGGAGCTGGCAGAGATCATGAAGCATCAGCAGGAAGAACTTGAACCACGCGGGGAATAAAAATAGCTTAAATTAACCAGTGGGGGCTGTGGATTGCTATTGGCCAGTTCGTACATGCGGGTCTGATCGACATGCAGCCTGCAGGTATACAGAGCATCACTGGTATAATTGTGATCGAATATTGACTGGCTTGTTCGTACAAGTGGACACAGAACAGGGATTTGAGTTGAGAATGCAGCTGCCTGTTGAATATCGCATAAGTAGACCAATATCGCAGTTTCAGTCAAGCGCTGAACGCAAAACTCAAGATACAATGCGACTCTCGAAAGCCCTCCTTTTCCTAGGCTTGGGACTGAACGCCCACAGTTTGCCTGTCCCTGGATTTGACAATGTGAGTGACCTTACGGTAAAAGGTTCAAGCTGACCATCTAGATTGAACCATCGGCCGACCTCACCTGGACACCATGTTTCGATACCCTTAACTGCTCCAGACTGCAGGTTCCTTTGGACTACGCAAACAGAGACCTTGGAACGACGTCGATTGCTTTTATCAAGCTTGCTGGAAAGAATGCCACCGTCAACTCTCCAAGCATTGTGATCCTCCCTGGTGAGTTCATTCCGTCATTTATGCAGCTTTGTCCAACTAAATGTTCTAGGCGGCCCCGGTGGCTCTGGCGTCGATCTACTCCTCTCATACCAGAATGTAATCGGGCATATGTTCGGAGAGCAGTACAACTTTGTCTCTTTTGATCCTCGCGGGGTGAATAACAGTGGCTTGCATCTCGACTGCTTCAATGATGCAGGAGCAAGATCGGCTTTCTATAGACTGCACAGAACGGGTGCCACCAATATCTCAACATCTCTTGAGGAACAGTTCTATTCAAGCTCCATATACGGCGAGTGGTGCAACCACGCCGTAGAGACCAACTCACCCCATTCATACTATGTCACTACCCCAGCAGTTGCCCATGACCTGCTGACATTCACCGAGGCTGAAGCTGAGCTGGCTGGTCAGTCACCGGAAAACGCCAAATTGTGGTGCTACGGTATTAGTTATGGCACTGTCATCGGGAGCACCTTTGCATCCATGTTCCCTGACCGTATCGGGAGAATGGTCCTCGATGGTGTTCTGAACGCAGAGCAATACTACACCAACTACTGGACGGACAATGTGGATCAAATGGACGAGGCTATGGAAACATTCTCGACTTTCTGCCACTCCGCTGGCCCTGACAAGTGCTCATTTTGGGGCCCTACACCGGATAATATCACGGCCAGAATAGACGATATCGTCCGCCAGCTTCGGAACCATCCAGTCGCATTAAGCGGTGTTGGATCAGGCCTGCCGACAATGGTCACCCATTCAGACCTGAAGACTCTTTTCCTGAACACCCTCTACAACCCACTGAAAATGTTTCCAGGAATGGCAGACATCCTACACCAGGCCGAGCGTGGCAATGTATCTGCTCTTGCGGGCATGTATGACCAGTCGAACTCTATATCCGACGCCCGTCTCGCTATTACGTGCACCGATTCGTATCGACGGAACAAGCTTACTACCTTGGAAGAGTTCAAAGAGTGGGCAGAGTACTTGAGTTCCAAGAGCAAGTACACTGGTGATATATACCCCAGTTTACTGGAGGGTATCTTATGCCGGTCATTCAACCCGCAGTTGCCTGATAGCATGGTTATCGAAGGTAGTCTCTTTCTGTATTCTTTTCAACATGAAGCAAGTTTAATATGTTTGATAGATGGCATAAGTGCACACCAGCCTACGTCGTTCCCGATTCTCTTTACGAGCAATACCATCGATCCTATCACGCCATTACTATCGTACGTTCCAAATCATCAACACTGGGATGTTACTAACTATATTACGTATAGGGCGCGCAAGATGGCCTCTCAGTTTACCGGGTCGGTACTTTTAATGCAAGAAGCCGTTGGCGTAAGTTTATTCTTAATCCTACGAAATTCCAACCAGTCATGCTTACAGTACTCGCAATCAGCATACGGTCATCAACCAAGGAGCGTCAGACTGTTACTTTGCACATGTCCAGGCGTATTTCCAAGGCACAGTTCCCTTGTCCAACACTACATGTCCTCGCCAGTATATTCCTTTTATAGATGCCTCCCCCTTTTAAGGCTGTTAACCCTGTCAAGACAATCAACGAGGTAGATATATTATACAATTATAGTAGAGTAGTGTTAGCCCGTTACTTCAATACTACTACTATCAGTGTATATTCTAAACCGACATACAGTGTATTAACTATACTTTCCTCAGGAGGAGAAGGCAGCTCCTCAGTAGATTGGGATCAGCAAGTCCGTCCCACAGGATATCATCGATGGCCTCTGGGTATAATATGCTTCCCGTCCATCAACACCGTGGTTATCAATTCAGTAACAGAAGTCGTTGGTTACAAGCCATTCTCTAGCGAAGCATGGCTCAGTATAGGCAGAACACGAGGCATGCTCACAAATATACTTTAGCTTGTAATGATTTGGTTGCTGCTGCTTTAAAGTACTTTGTACTGCATGAACCTAAGAATGACACCTACCCTCTAAGCATACCCACAGTGATGCACAGAACTATTGTACCTCAGACAATGACGACGCCTCCACATGCACAAGCTGAACCGTGGGGCACTGAGTGGAATCGGATTGGCGCTAGAAACATAGATTGCTCGATCAGATCGCTATAGTTCGTGCTACTCGTACAAGGGTTGTTTTCTTATTGGGTCGCCCACCTCGTGCAGAATTGGGCTTGACTTTATCTCTTACACTCCTACGGGGTAGCGTCAGTGTTATTGACATAGTAATATCCAGTTTCCTTCCCAGGATATTTCTAGTATGTGGATCCTGCCGATGCGTTTGGCTTCTGCTAACTGTTAAACCTTTATAAACGGCATTGGCGTTTATCCCGCTCACAATGGGATTCCGCAAACTGTTCCCCTGCTTTAAGAAGAATCGACCGCAGAAGGACAAGAACCAGAACCAGAACCAGAACCAGAACCAGCAAGAACCAAACGACACCCCTCCAACGATCCCACCGATTGCCGACCTCCCATCCAAAGGCAGCAATGGCACAGAATCTGCAACACAGAACCCGCCTTCCCAGGAGAAAGAAGAACCCAAAAAACCTCTCGCTACTAGCGTGTGGAACCGCGCCTACGACCAACTCGCCAACGACGAGGGCACAAAAGAACTAGTCGAGGCATACCTGAAAGCCGTCAAGAAAGCGAGCAGGCCCGCCGGCGATGCAAATGGCAATGAACCGGACGCCGACGAGGATATTTCGGAAATCAAGGACCAGGCTGGCCGAGACAGGCTCCTGCAGGGGGCCATCAAATCGGGCCAGGAGAGAATCCACAAATCCACCAAGGCCACGAGCGCGGTCGGCAAAGTGTCGGGGTTTGTGCTTAAATTTAAGGACGTGGTTGACTTTGCGGTCGGGACTAATCCCCAGGCTGCCCTGCCCTGGGCTGGAGTCTGTATCGGTCTCACGGTGAGCTTCTATGGTTTATGAACCATATGTAATAGATAGGAGAACTGACAAGTTTAGTTTCTGCTCAACCCCGCCAAAGCATCACAGGATAACCTGGACGGAATCGGCTACGTGACCTCTCGAATGAAATGGTACTGCAGCCTGACAGATCAGCTGCTGAGCAGGGACTATATCAAAAAAGACAAGCCCTTTGACGAGGTGATAGACCTATTGGAAGCCCGGGTGGTTGATCTGTATAAAGAGCTCCTCCTATTCCAGATGAAGAGCGTGTGCTCGTACTACAAGAACCAGGGCTGGGTGTTTGTCCGCAATCTGATCAACCTCGACGGCTGGGATGGCCAGCTCGAAGGAGTAAAAGCCACTGAGAAGTCTGTGAAAGATGATTCGGAGCAGTATCATAACATTGAAGGACAGCAGCTGATGCGAGACTTTTCCCAGAGTGCCCAGGCTACGCAAGAGACGCTTGGTAACTTCCACCAGACTCTACAAGACTATATCGCGGAGCAGAGGCGGAACCAACAGAATGGCGAGATAGGCGCCTGTCTCAAGCATATGTTTGTCACCGATCCTCAGGCTCAGATGGCTACCAAGCTGAGCACGAACGACCAACTCATCCCAGACTCCTATACGTGGATCCTCCGCACGGAAGAGTACCAAGCCCTGCAGGACTGGGGATCATCGGCTCAGATACTATGGCTCTTTGGACCTGCTGGCACTGGCAAAACAATGCTGAACATCGGTATTATATCTGAAATGTTCGAACATTCGTCGAACATCACTGCCAGCATCTCGTACTTCTTCTGCGAGGCCCGCGGTGAAAACCAATCGCGCGCAATGGACGTTCTGCGAACACTGAAATGGGGCCTTGTCATCCAGCAGCCACATCTCTTTTCGCACCTGCAGGATGTCTACAAGAGCTCTGGCGAGGCTCTGTTCACTGCCCCAAATGCATTCTGGCATGTTCGCGACAAATTCCTGGCCATGCTGGCGGATGAGCGTCTCACTCCTGTCTACCTGGTCATCGATGCTCTGGATGAGTGCGAGAGCAACGAATCCAAGAGTGACGAACCTGGAGTACAGAATCTAATTGATATGGTCTCCTCGTCTCTTGAGCTACCCAACAGCTCTGCAAAGATCAAGTGGCTGCTTTCCAGCCGCCCAGAGATCGATCTCCCCAACAGGCTGACGGAGGACAAGCCGGAAGCCTTGAAACAAGTCGACGTACAGTCTCATCCAGAGCCTGTGGACGCTTATATCACGTACAAGCTTGACCAGCTGAAAAGCAGGCTCAAATACAAAGACGAAATACTGAAAGAGGTTGGAAGCGAGATCCGTGAACGCGCCCAAAACACCTTCCTCTGGGTAGCCTTGGTCTTCAAAGACCTGCTCCATAGAAGAGTCAAGGACTATGCGGCCCTGAATGAAATCCAGAAGATTCCTGGTGATCTCTCCAAGCTCTATGACAGAATGATGGCCAGGATTGACAACGGGCCTGACCCAGACCTGACCAAGTCAGTGCTAGAAGCAGCTTCCCTTGCATCTCGCCCATTGTCTTTCCCCGAAGTCCACGTCCTTTCCGGCCTGCCAGCTGGATATCCAGCAGAAGACTTCGTCGCCAACTGTGGCTCTTTCTTGAACGTCGACGGTGGTACCGTTCATGTGCTGCACAATTCCGCCAGATAGCACCTGATGGATTACTTCAAGCCCAGGGCTGCTGAGATTCGCCAGCTCATGCTCGACAGGTCTCTAGCTGCTCTTTCGGAAGCCCTGAAGCCCAACATTTATGGTCTACTCCCTGGAACTGAGAGCTCTGATATTGTGGTGCCTGAAAGTGATCCATTGGCTGGCCTTGCGTACTCGTGCGAATATTGGGTTAAACTGGTACCGCGAAACACCAGACTTTCCGACGACGGACCTGTATTGGCCTTTTTAAAGGTTCATTTTTTGCACTGGCTGGAGAGCCTTAGCCTTCTCGGAAAGCTTCCCAAGGCAATCGAGGCAATTGTATTCATCAGAAATCTCCAAAGAAGAATACGATTGGGGGGGGGGGGGGGGTTTCACTCGTCTCAAGAGAGGAAAGACACAGGTACGCAGTATTTCACATAGCCATCATTCAATACTAACAGCATTCAGTCCGAACCTGGGGTCAGCAACAGTCCAGAGCTCTCTGCTGTCTTGGATGACGCGAACAGATTCACCATGAAAAACCTGGCAGTCATGATGCAATTCCCTTTGGAGATATATGAAAGCGCACTCCTTTTCAGCCCAAGCAACAGCATAATCAAGAAGACTTTCTTCGATGGAAGAACCCCTTCCGTCAGCAGATTCGCAGGCGGCGTAGGCCATTGGGATCCGTGTCGCCAGACACTCGATCGTGGCGCAGGGACACAGGCCCTGGCGTTCAGTCCCGAGGGAAAGTCCTTTGCATCGGCTCTGTTTACTGACGATAAATCATCACCAAGATATGGGATGCCTCTATCGGTGATTGCTTCCAGATTATGGAAATCAACGAGAAGGAGCGAGACGCTCTCTTCCTTGCGTTTACGCCAGATTCCAACCAGCTTGTTGTCGCCTAGAAAGATAAGCTCCGGCTGATGGATGTCAAGACTGGGGCATGCAGACATACGATCAACCTGCCGGGCGCTACGATCTCGTCTATAGCATTCTCCCCAGATGGAAAGCACTTTGCTGTTGCTTTTGACTGCACCGTGCAGGTCTGGGATACGTCCAATTGGACCTACAGACGTACACTTGAAGGACATACTGAGCCAGTCAAGTCTGTGGTCTTCGCGCCTGATTCCGAGAGCCTTGTTACTTGCGCGCCATATGACACCATAAGGACATGGAATCGTGTTGACGGGACATGCAAAGCCGTGATTGACAAAGGCTATATCATGCCCCGGCGAGTGTTCTTCTCGCCGGACGGTAGCGAGATAATATCACACGGAATTTATCTACAAATCTATGACGCTGCTGACGGAGCCTTGAAAGCTAAATATGACACCGAAGACGGTGACGACACTCTCCTATTGCCTGCTGGCAAGGCCATAGCTATCGCACGCAGGCTGGGGAATGTTGTCCTCCAAGATTTGGCGACAGGAGAGTTCATCCGGACGTGCTACCAGGATGGAGGAGGCACCCAATGTGTGGCATTCTCCCAAGCCACGGGCGTCTTGCTCTCTTCTGCCTCGAGTGGCTCTATCAGAGTCTGGGATCTCTCGAGCCCTCCGACAAAGTCCTCGGACAGCCACGAGGAAAAGATTAGCATCCTGCGTTTCTCGCCAGACGGTGCACTCCTTGCTACAGGCTCCAAAGACAAAACCATCAAGATTTGGAGCCCGAGTAATTGCAGCTTGGAACACACGCTCGGGGGTCACGATGACGGTATAGAATTCCTTGCCTTTGCACCTGACGGTAAGTCGCTAGTCTCGTTATCGGCCCGCACGGCGCGAATCTGGGACACCGGGTCTGGGAACTGTAAACATGCATTTACTATCATGTCGGGAGAAAGCGAGATGGCGAAGATGGGAAAGGTGGCGAAGATCATGAGCGCTTTGCAGGGAGAGGACGATGACGAGGACCTCGATGAGCTTGACTTTGATTTCAACAAGGAGCCGCAGCCATACCGGTCACAGGTTGCCACATTCTCACCGGATGGAGGTACGCTTGCGGTCGAAGCAGGTTTAGGGAGGGTGACTCTTTGGGACGCTACCACCGCGGAATGCAAACAGGTCTTGCAAGGCGATCCAAGTACAATCAGATGGCTCTGGTTCCTCCGAGATGGCAGAGAGCTGCTCATGGGAGGGGTGGTGGGCGTCGAGCTCTGGGATATCGAGACGGGGACAAGCAAACTGAAGATCACAGAGCTGATGAGCGCCTTGTGCCTCTCTTCAGACGGCGAAATCCTTGTCTCAGGCTCCAACAAAGAGTCTGTGCGAGTATGGGATGTGGCCAGGGGAGTTTGCCGGCAGACCGTTCATGTAGGCCGGACGCCGCAGAATCTGTCATTCACAGAGAACGGCAAATATTTGAAAGCCGATAGCCAGGTTTTTGCATTCAACTCAGGCGTTCTCGCCGATACTCCTGACCCGGACCCTCGGGTTCTGTCATACAAACCGACGAGACTTGGGTTACTAGGGGTGGAAAGAAGTTGTTCACTTTGCCCCCAGATTTCCCACCCAGTCTAATGGAGACCCACAAGAATACTATTGCATTGGGAGGAATTAGCGGTGAAGTTGCCGTTCTCGAGGTTGATCGCTGAGCATCTTAACTTTCAAGTTCAGCGGAAACAGTCCTTTTGTGCTTGATTAATTAGGGCACTGAGTCTAGGCTGGGCATCGCCATAAAGGAGCAGACGTTGTGGGCTTAGCCAAGAGTTTATATAGGAATTGCTAATAGATTAATACTGCATGTATTCTTTATAAAGAGAAGAGCTCCTCCCGGCTGAGTGTGTCTCAAGTTTACTCAGCTTACAGCAGCGTGTCGGTTATATATCCATGCCGCCAGCCATTCGTAGCCTGCTTACAGAGGAGGAAAACGAATTCGCCTCGAGTGGACTTATTGCAGGTCGAGGGAATATCTGATATAGAAACATACAGATAACTATCATAAATTATCTGTATATTAAGGCTGAAGGTAGGACCATTCATCAACAACCAAAGGGAGAAAGCCTGGCATTAATACCTAAGGAGTCATCTGCAAGTCCCCCCTGCATAACAGTGTCCCAGTCGAACCGAAGAGATAATTGTTCATCAAGCTACTATCTTCCTGTGTATCCCCTTCCAAGTCCGTGGGCATGTCGTTTTGAAGTGTAGTCGCATTTACTTCCGATTGCCGAGGCGAGGCACCATTAAGCGAGCTATTCTGATGTCTCATATTGAGAAAGTCGAAGATCTCCATTGCCCATTCACCGGGTTCCCAGAATTCCTTGACTTCGTTCAGGATAACGAGGCAGTTGTCCAAGTTTGCGCGTGCCATTTGAGTTACGACCGGGGCGTTATGTTGGATCTGCCGGTAATGGACAATGCCAGCCATGAAGAATCCGGGAAAGGCTTCATGAGGAAGATACGACAAGCGGGCCTTGTACAGGGTGACCAAGGGTCTAACCCTGTACTGAAGGCAGTTTCTGACTTGACAGGCGAGGGAGTGGATATTGCCTTTGATGCATCTGGTCTCCAGGCCACTCTTGACACTGCAATAGCGTCAGTTAGGCCAGGAGGAACCATTTTCAACGATGCAATTCATGAGAAGCCGCTAAGCCTTAATCTTAATGATTTATCTCTGCAGGGAAAACGCCTGACTGGCGGGATTTGCTACTTGAAAAGGGACTTTGAGGAGATTCTTGCGCTCCAGGGATCAGGAAGACTTCCCGCAGAAGAAATGATTACATCTGTCGTGCCACTTTCGGATATCGTTAAGGGGGGATTTCACGAGCTGATGGTCCATAAAGCTAAGCATGTCAAGATTCTCATTCAGCCTGGCGTTTAACCACCCCTGCGATATCTATGTAACTATCGGAGCTGTTCTATATTTGCGCCATATGTTGCTTCATATATCTTCTATAGAAATACCATTACAAGTAGCTCTTATCCTTAATTCTAATTATACTTACTATAGAGAGCTTGCAGGAGTAACTATAGCTAGTCAGTGTATTTTGTATATAACTGGATCCTCCCTACATCGTGAACCAAACTGCTCTTTGCTACGGGTGGGAATCAAGAACCCACGCGATCTCTCAAATCTAGGACAATCCGCACGTGTTCATATTTCAATTGACATTCCTCTGCCTGTGCCATAAGATGTGCAGTTTTTAGCACATTCTTGATCTGCCTGCCGTTGAGTTCCAGATTCGAGACATAGTCAAGCTCTGCATCTGAGAATGGCTGGATACCTCTCGCCGCTATGAACTGGCTCCAGATCTGGCGTCTTGATTCTGGCGTGAGCTCTGGATAGCGAATGGACAAGTGGATGCGTGATTCAAAAGCAGGATCGATCTGCTCGGCGCGGTTGGTTGTAAGAAACAGAATTCCCTGGCGTTAAACAGTCAGTCCATGGTTTTGGGGTCAATGTTAGGGAGTCCAACCTCGTAATACTCTAGTAGTCTTAGGAAGATGGAGACCAGCTCGTTTCTCTTCAAGTCAACGGTGTCGCGGGCTTCCATGAAGACATCAGCCTCGTCCAGGAGGACGGTGGCCCCCCATCGAGGGATCATGCTCATGATATCTCTCAGCTTGGTCTCGACTGCCTTGGGATCTGTACCAAGGTCGCCTGCGCTGAGTATGTAGAGAGGCACCTTCATAACTTCCGCGACGCTCTCCGCTGTGAGGGTTTTGCCGACCCCAGGAGGGCCTCTTAGCAGCATGATGACCCCCCGTCCTTTACCCTGGATAACATCGTCATAGGTATCACGCTTGCGAGACTGAACCTGCGCCATTCCAAGGATGAGCCTCTTGAACCCCTGTTGCGCATGGGGGAGAACCAAAGAATCGAAGGCCATTGCATCCCAGGTAATATCCTGCACGCGGTCGACAAAGACTCCGACCCAAGCCTTCTCCTGAAGGGCGTAGCCCCTAAGGATTGGAGTTGTGATGAGCTGCTGGTCCTCGGAAAGAGCGCCATCTATCGTGCCCGAGAGTGATATTCCACCCTCTGGTTCGAAGGTGTTATAGGCTTCCGCGTCGATAACGATGCGACCTCGAATGTTGAGCTTCGTCTCACGTCCAGAAAACCGATCGAAGCCTTTCGCAGGACCTTCATACTGCTTGTAGTGATAACCGCGATATCCCTCCCAGAGCTGACCACGACCAGCGAGATCGCGTCTGAGGCGTGCCGCGTCACTGTGGAAGACTAGAGGGCATACCGATAGATTCGCAATTGGCAACGTTCCCTCATAGGCTTTGATCTGAAGGTATTCTGTCGAGTATCCAAAGTTCGCACCATCCCAGTCGATGTATTTGGAGACGATCGCATAATTCCCCTCCTTGTTGAAGCTGCCTGACTGGAACTCGAAGGCACGCTGGTGGCCATCCACAACACTCAGTATAGGCGATCCAGGCTCAAAGAGGGCCCAGACAAGGTCAATCGTCATCACGTTGTTGTGAACGAGGTCGTTCCTTCGAGAGATTGTGTCCTTCAGCTCTTCGTCCAAGACGCCATGTAGCAGCCTAGCATGTTCCAAGGTCGTCGCGTCCTTTTCGCTCTCCGTGGCTTCGCAGAATTGCTTCCAACGGTGAACAAAGGGCTTGAATGGGGCTTCGATTTCAACGCGATCGAGCGTTAGGGTGAGTCCGCGATAGTTGCCCATGACGCGGGCGAGGAATCTCTTGAGCAATTCACTTTGGATCACAATGGAATGCATTTTGAGGCTTCTTTTCCCATCGTAGCACTTGACCTTGCGTACGAGCAATGCGTATTTGCTCGAAAGAGAGTTCTCTGCGGGCGTAACCAGATCGTTCGGCAGTTCATGGGTCCATGATGGGCGACCTCGCCTGTCTGGAGCTGTTTGATAGAGCTCATAGGTTTCACAGATGGAGCCGGGCTCGCTCTCTGCATTTTGCTTGGGTGCTGGACCTGATGAACTGGTGAATAGGGTGTACTAAGACGGGATCCTAAACTGGCATACCTGGAGGTTGCTCGCCCATTTTGCCGGATATTTCTGGTATTTTTCTGTGAGGAGGGTGGTTGAAAGAGACAAGTGCGAATATCCGGCAGTCTATCCATGAGTATTTGCCGCAGGAGGCAGACTAATATAACTAGATAATGTTGCTCTCTAAACGAGCCTTGCATTGCCACGCTCAGCCGCACAAGGCTTGGGGCAAACACGTAACATGCATTGACAGCAAGGCAGATTGGAGCCTCATAGAATCTGTATTAGGCTAGCACCTCAGAGATTCTGCCTAGCATTCACCCGGGTTACACTCCTTGACCAATAATGATACCGACAGCTTGCGCAGCCTGAGAGAAGGAATCCCGGGCGTTTTTACACCGCAAGATCTGCATTGGATACGTACAACCTAGTCTTGGGATACTGATATCTGATTCTCGACACACATGAAAGTGGGGCATGCCACTGGGCATCATGAACCAGATAGGTAGTAGACCTGATTCTATGGTCACTTCAAGTTTGGTCAAGCATAAACGCCCAATAACTATTCCATCTTACACAAGCAGCTGCATTTTCTCCTGCAACATCGGCAATGCCTTGAACAATCATGGCGGATGTAAAACAGTCTCCTTTTAACGCACTCTTTATAAAGAAAATCTTGATTTTCCAGTATTAATATATAATAGTTCATGAGCCAACAAAGCCTAATACATCTGCAAAGTTTGACACCCACTTGGCTTGTAAGTTATCTTTCAAGGAAATTGTTTCGTCTTTTGCATTAGCTTCCCACTCATCTCTTCCAGCAGAGTTCCACAGGGGATCATTACTTGGCAGTGGGAATTGGAGTTCTCTGGCATGCAGCAGGCTATTATCTGTGGCAAGAGAGTTTACCTTTGTACAAAGCTTGTAGAGTGCCATGCTGAACCGTTTGAGTTCCTCAATACCCACCCAGACAAACGACGGCAGGTCAGATTCCTTATACCTGGCCAGCATGTTCGGATAAAAGAACATGCCTAGTTGTCGGCAGCTTCCAACGAGTGATTTGAGTAATGCCAAATTGGTAGCTGAAATAGATGTTTTGAGGTCGAGGTTAACAGCACCATCAGCCTTCATAAGGATAGAGAGAATAACATGTAGTAGGATGGCCTGGTATGTGGCAATTGGCCAGATGCAGGAGCTGCAGGCTTCTGCTGCCTCTGAAGCGTCCCAATTTTGCTATACATCAACGTTAGTAAATCAGATTTACCATGGGATTGGTGATATGCCTACCCTTTGATCCCGTAAAGCGCAGTCAAGTTTATCATAAAGCTCCCCCGCCGCCGACTGCGCAGGCTGCTCTCCAGAAGTCCACATACCTATAGCCATCATTGCTTGCAAGAGTAACGGGTTCTCCTGGCGCACATCGAAGGATCCTTTATGAACGAAAGGCCAGCGGGGATGAAAGATCTCAAAATAACGAGAAATCCACCGTTTCCTCTTCTCCAGATAATACGACTGAGACTCTCCAGGGTTCAAAGATGGTGAGCGCATTGATGACCTCCCTTCCGAAAGACAAGCATGCTCTTGGAACGAACATCGAATTCGGCGACGAACACACTCCCCACATGGTATGCCCCCTTCACAGCGAATCTTCCCTGCATGGCAGGCAGCACAGGCTTGACGCGCGCGATTCAGCGGCTCTATTATTTTATGCTGCCGTTGGATATGCCGTCGAAGGGTATCACTAGATTAACTTAGGGTTAGCCTTGCTCAGATTAAAAAGGGGTAAAAGTAATACCTCCGTTGAAATTCATGTCCACAGCTGGAACAGAAGAAATGCCTCTGCTTTAGGTGCGTTGATCGTTCGTGGCGGTTCAGGTGCGCCTTGCGTTGGTATCTCGCATTGCAGCCGGGGAATTGACACTGGAACGCGTAGTGTGTGGGATGAATGTACTCGACCTCAGCTGGTGCTAGACCTGTCAAGTCCATTGCATCTGCCTAAAAATGCTGTAAATGAAGAGGCTGCAAAGGAGTTCTCCCGCCGGTTAATCGGCGTCCCATCGGCGTCCCATCGGCGACCCACCGGGAACCCACCGGCAACCCGTCGGCGATCCATCGCCCACCACCTTGAGCAGTAAACCGGGCATGAGCTTCACGTTGACTCGCGCAGGGCCGAGCAGTAAAGAAATTGGGACAGTAATACAGTCTTCCATCGCGGCATGCACAGTCATGAGTCGACGTCATAGGTTGTTGAGTGGGTGCCGGCGGGTGGCGGGAGGCCGAGAGACTCTTGAGATCATGACTGCTCTAACCATTATTAATGTCTGGACTACTGATAAATAGCCCAGACACCCCAGGTATAAGTATTCACAACAGTGATAGATTCGCATAGGTCAGCGTGAAACACACGTCTTATTTCTGAATATGACTCCCTCCATCCTCATCGTCGGCGCCACCGGTAATACCGGCCGAGCAGTCACCGAGACGCTGCCAAAGCTGCTTCAATCGAGCACTTTAGCCGGACATCGTATCATCGCTCTGACTCGCTCCTCCAAGAGTCCCGTGGCACAATCTCTGGCCAAGCTTCCCGGAGTCGAAGTGATTGAACAGAATTGGATTGAGATCACCGCCGACTGGCTCCGCGAGCACAACGTTACTAGAGCCTTTATAGCCTCCCACAACGAGCCCAACCAATTCGCCGAAGAGTCCACCTTCCACCTCAATGCCCTCCACGCCGGCGTCAAATATGTCGTGAGAATCTCGACCACGGCTGCGAATGTGCGCCCGGACTGCCCTGCCTACTACCCACGCCAGCACTGGGCCATCGAGACTCTCCTCGGCTCGCCGGAGTTTAAGAACTTGCACTGGACGTCTCTTCAGCCGAATGTCTTCTCGACACTTGTCATGTCCACTGCTGCGGAGTTAATCAAAGGGTACCGCAAGACTGGAAAGCAGGACACGCTTCGGTTGTTGCTGTCAGAGGATGCACCCGTCGGGATAATCGATCCTGACGAAATTGGTGTGATTGCAGCTCATCTCCTGTCTCAAGAGGATACTTCCGTGCATAACCAGGCTAAATACGTTCTGAATGGGCCCGAGGATATAAATGGAAGGCAGGTTGTCGACATGGTTGAGAAATACATTGGTGCGCCTGTGAAAGACGTTAGTTACAAAGATGTCTCGTTCATCGACATGCTGTATGAGTACCAATATGCGGCTACCAAGCAGTCGAAGAACGTCATATACTCGATCAAGCGGGCACCAGAGACAGCGTGGGAAGGGAAATGCTCAACTTCTACAACCAGCAAGGAGATCCTGAAGCTTGCTGCTCCCAAACGGACACCTGCTGATGTTTTGAAGACTCTACTAGAAGAATAGGAACGGAAGTTAGAAGCAGTGGTTCGGGGATTGAAGCAGCCATTACACTGGAAAGATATCGGGGAACTGAACTTTTTATATACTTTATCTGATCCATAGCTAATCAACGTATAGAAATAGGATCAGCTCCAGCAAATATTCACCTTTGATATAACAGTAGTAGCATGCATTTATACCACCGCTCCCATATTACGAATGAACCAGCGGGATCTGGCCAATCTTGATATACCTTCTTGTCTATCAAGGACAGCCAAAAGTGTCCTCCAGAGACCCTTTCGAAATCACCCCAGGCTCCCCCAGCCCCAAGACCTTCACGTTCCTTCTTGTCATCCCATTCTCGCCATTACTTACAATTTTCTCCCGCTCCCCAATCCCGACCATCCCACTCATACCCAAAGAATCCAAACCCCTCCCTTGCCCCTGCAACTGCGCCCCAATTCTCGCCAGCGCCAACGCATCAAGGGAACCCGTCCACGACGGCGCAGAGTAAATAAACCTAAGCAACAGCAGCAGACCCAGCACCTGCAAGGCCACCACGACCGAGATGACAACCAGCCCGGGAATCGAGTGCTGTGGTTTGAGAAGCACATACCCGGGCGCGGAATATATTCTTCTGGTATCCAATGGGCCAACCTCCGCAGACACAGACAGCAGAGCCTCGTTGGCAAAGAATGACGCGATTTCAAGGAGCTGTTGCGCCGCGAGTGGCGGGTTGAACATCCGTATGAATCCGCCGACGAATTCGGAGAGGTCGGTTGGGTCATACTCGTCCCCCAGCGCACCTTCGGTTAGGATACTGCCGCAGCGGGGCCCGAGGATATCTTCTCTGAGCATGTGGGACGGCCGGAAGACGTAGAAGGGGATTCGGCCGTGTGCGCAGATGTTTTGGATGGCTTGAAGATGTTCGCTCTCGGTGGTTGCGTTGCGGGCTGCATGGAGGAGGGTGTTGTTGCCGAACAGAGCCAGGGAAGCGGTCATTAGGGGACCTGGGGTGGGACGGTCTGCTGTGTCGAAAGGGCTGAGTGTGTGCTCGTAAGTAAAGGCGTCCGTGTCGCCGGTTGGCCCTCTGGTATAGCTGTTAGTCCCAGGAGTCTGGGAGTGGAAAGGGGAGAGCCCTACTCTTTTACAGGCCAATATTTGTCTTCAGGGCGATCATATCCAGAGATGTCATTGAACTGAGTTTTCATTGCCTCATCATCCGGCCAGGTGTCGAGCATGGGTTGGTGGGCGAACTCGTTTTGATAGTTTCCTAACTCGAACCAGCCTCGTCGTGAGGTGGAGTCGCAACGTATTGTGTAGTTTCTAAGGAGGCGCAAGTCGTCCCAGGCCGAGGATTCAGACGTGGAGTCTGGATCGACGTGGATATGCAGCCAGAGGCGCTCGGTAAGATTCTGCGCATCTCGAGTGTTCATCCAAGGGACCGAGTCGTAGTTGCCCTCTGTACAGACAGACACGTTCAGAGCAGGGCTTGTGAAATCGGTTACAAACGGCCTGTCGCCTGGACACGTTGCTGGGAAGTTATTGTCTATTATGCATGTCACGTCAGTGTCCATACGCGCTGCATGTTGGCGCAGCACGCCCGTGGTCGTTCCATTAACCACAGGGGATGCGAAGAAGGTCCCTGGGGGTGGATCGCCAGAGCTCGACCAGTCTGGATAGAAGAACCTGAAGGTGCTCATGATCTGGTCATTGACAGGGACGTTTTCATCTTCCTTGACCTCTCTCCAAAGATGGGGCTGGACATCACCCTTCCGGACGTCGATTAACTTGTTGAGTGTACGCTGAACGACTGTGCTGCGTGGACACGCTGCGAGCAACGAGGGCTCCGAGTCCAGACCAATGACCTTATTATCAAAGCCCAATGTATCACAGGTCGAGTCTTTGTTGCTGACAATGCCAGGCTGGTCATTGCATGTCACAACTGTCTTCGCCTCGTCTTGGACCAGCAGCTGCTTGAGGGGTGGCTGGATAGCAGCTGTGCTCTATTAGCCCACGACATCACCACAGATTGCACCCTCACTTACCGAGAAGAATAAGACCAACCCCATACCAGAGATACGGCGAGGTCTTCCGGGGGCTGTCCTCGTCAAGCACGCTGCATATAATAGGAATATCCGACCACCCTTTATTCGCCAAAGCAAACGTCTGCTCAAGTTTAAGTTCTTTTTGACCGTTTTCCTTCCGCCGCTGGGTATAGACAACAGCGCCTTGTGCTAGCAATGCAGAGACAATAGGGACAGCCAGCACGGAGGCGACGCCGTCAAGTATCTTGGTAGCGATGAGCCAGCGTTCCATGTTCCAGATATCTCTCACCGAGTACTTTCCGACCTGGTTGATATAGGAAGGTTTCATTATGGGGCGGAACATCATAATACATGTTAAAATCCAGGGAAGCACAAGCAGCGGAAGGTAGAAGAGAAGGAGATATACAGCGTGCTTGCGGTAGCTCAGGACCTGACCTGGTTTCTGCCCATGGAGGCTGCTCGGTTCTTTGAGTGGGAGCGGCTGTTCGGCAGCTCTCGACTGCGATATATCGAGACCACTTGTTCTGCTATTTCCCTGGGCCATCGCGAGGTCCTGCAGTATTCATCTTTGAGGTATGCACCTCCAGCATGGCGGTGGTCCGGTAAATATACAGCCGCAGGGTGAACAGCCTTGTTGGCTTTTGAATAAGGATCTGCATAGGACACGAGGCTGAGACGGAAAGGAGGGCACAGCCTTGCGGCTCAATATGGTTCAGCCGACAGGATCAGGATGTGCCACAGCCACCATGCGCTAGTATGGAGTCAATAAATACGAGCTCCAACTCAAAGTTGTGCAAGGGAACAATATCTCTGTCAAATCCAATCTTTGTAACCTCAGACCTTGGCTCACGATGTCATGCATTCTCTCCGTGCTTTATGGGCGAAAATATCGGGCGATGGCTGGCGGCGCATCGCTTTCATCAACACCATCGCCGTCACCGTGTTCACCCTCTTCGTCATAATCCTGCTGGCATGGAGTACTTCGCAATCTAGAGGCTTGGACTCCAACCTCATTTTTTTCGACGGCCACTGTGCCAGGAGCGCCGCTCTGAACTTATGGCTGCACTTGCTGCTGAACGCGTGCTCGACCGGCGTGATTGCCTCGTCCAATTTCTTTATGCAAGTGCTAAGCTCGCCGACCAGGTCTGAAGTCGACAAGGCCCACCGGAAGGAAGAAAAGCTTGCCATTGGAGTGCCCTCTCTATCAAATCTCTTTCACGTCTCCCCGTTCAAAGGCGTGTGCTGGCTGCTCTTCTTCGCCAGCTCGTTCCCCATCCACCTCTTCTTCAATAGTGCCATCTTCGCCACCAAGTACAAAGGCGCTGGCTTTCACTTATCCATTGCCGCGGACGGGTTCATTGATGGCGCCCAATACCTTGGTCCTGGGGCCGTGTTGTGGCGTGCTGGAGCCCCTGGCACCGAGCCTGCCATTTTACCCGACGACGGCACTGGATATGGGTCTGTCGTCAATGTGACTCAGTATTTCGACCAGGCCAGCGAAGTAGCGAGGAACATCGAGTTCGCAGCGCGGTCTGCCCGTCGATGGCAACGCCTTGACGTTCCTGAGTGTCTGTCTCAATATATGTACTGCAATTCACACGACACAATGCGCGATGTCGTCTGGGTCGTCAAGTCCCACAACTCATCAGGCAACTTCATGAACCCTGGCAATAGTAGCCTGGGCTGGCGGAGCTTTGACGTCCTCGCCACAATGGGCCTTGTGGATGCTGCATTTTGGAACGATCTCGTGCCTAGAAAAGCCAACAACTCACTATGGTTTGCCGCAAATTGCAGCACGTCTGTCTTCTTCAAAAAGGATACCCAAACGATCGAGGGCTGTTCTCAGAGCTGTAGCAGCGCCATGGGCAGCAGCGTGGCCAAACTCGACTCCAGGCCTGCAGAGTCCATACCCTCGAGCTACACTTTCGACTTTTTCCCCGGCCTTGACGGCTATACGGAAGAGGGGCTATCGCAGGTGTATTGGCCTGGGCTTATCGACCAAAGCGCAGCAACTCTGGACCTGCAATACTGCCTGGCTGAGCAGATTTCCACAACCTGCAAAGTCGGACTGTCTAACAGGATCCTACTGGTTGTCCTTGTATGCCTTCTCGTTAAGACTACCCTGTGTGTCGCTGTTCTATTCATCATGCCAGCTAAAGACCCATTAGTCGTGCCAGGCGATGCAGTCGCTTCATTTATCTGCTCTGCCGACAAGTTCACTGCTGGGTGGTGTACTCTGGATAGGAAGCGAGAGAGCGAGACATCTGTGGCTAGGATTTGCGCCGCAGGAAAAGCCACGCCGGTGCAATGGCATGCTGCACCATTCAGGCGTTGGGCGTCAGCAATTCCCCGTCTGGTTTGGGGTAGGAGTTACGGTCTTTTCATTACCGACATCCTTTTCGTGGGTATAATGTTTGGCGTGGCTCAGAAATCGAGCCCCCTAGGTAGTAGGTAGGCTAACAGAAACTGGAACTCCGATATACAAGTATCAGACAGCAGCTAACAGATAACAGAGATCAGACATTCTCCGCTAGTGCAACAAACGGCCTCCTCAGCACTAAAGGCTACGCACCGGACCAGCTCATATCCTGCGTCGTCACTGCTAACTTGCCGCAACTCCTCCTCTCCCTCTCGTACTTTGTCTACAACTCGCTGTTCACCCGCCTCTGCACTGAAAAGGAATGGACTTCCTACGCGGTAGACTACCGGCCTCTTCGAGTCACACGGCCGCGGGGCCAACAGCGTTCAACGTACAGACTACAGCTTCCGTACCGATACAGCATCCCATTGATAGTCGTCAGCATTCTTCTGCACTGGCTAGTGTCGAATTCACTATATGTCTTCGTGCTCGAAGGAGGTAGCTTTGCCCATCCAGTAATAAGTACTACTAAACGCTAACACCCTGCCAGGATACTACTGGCTCGAACGCACTGTGAAAGACGGCGCAGGAACCGGTCTCAGCGATGACGCCTACATTGGAATCGGATACTCGACCATTGCCCTACTTTCAATATTCGTCTCAGCTGCGGTCTTGGCACTTGTGCCTATTGTCTTAACTATGGTATCGTTCAAGAGCCCAATGCCGATAGGAGCGAGTAATTCGCTGGTCATCTCCGCAGCCTGCCACGTTCCTATCCTGGAAGACAAGCAGACAGGCTCTCACTATACAAACTCAGACTCACCAACTGCAGAACCGCAGTTTATTCCATTGTCGAGCGCGGAGGACAATAACGATCAAGCTGCAAGCAACAGCCGACCCGGGTCAGAAACTCTCGAGATGCAAAGATTACTGACGCCAGATGGCCGAGTATCAAGCAGCAGTTGCCATACCGAGACCTTGGACACTGACAGATATTTTCTTGACGCATCGCAGAAACCGCTTCGGTGGGGCGCCGTTAAGACACCAGGCTCCTGCAACCACTTGAGCTTTGGTACGATGGATCATTGCGTCGAGGAGCCGGTGGAGGGCCAATTTTACCAGTAAGGGTCTTATCGAGTACTTCTTATGTACCCTTGTGTGCAAACTCTTGTGGTCGTTGTTATAATATCCGTACCCTGTACCAGCGCCCGGGTAAGCTTAGGGTGAGGCCGCTTTACTATCACATAACTAGGATAAGATAAGGATAAGATTAGTATAAGTATAAGTAAGATAGCGTAAGCTAAAAAACATTGCTGCCTTGAAAGAGAAGCTTAGTTCTTCAACAACTCGGCATTTAGCTTGATTCAGGTCAGTTGATGATACGCCATACACTCATAATGCTCAAGTCTGTCCGACAGTTTCAGTGGCCTAGAACCCTCCGACCTCGATACCCAGACCAGACTCTTTGGCTCGCTCAAGGAGAAGCCTGCTCGCAACAAGGTCCATGATTCCCATCCCAACACACTTCAGCACGACATTGCCCTCAGGACAAGAGCCATCATTTCTTGAAAAATACTCTCCCATCTCATCCAGCTGGTCTGAATGCACGCCAGCCCCAATTAGCTCGCCCGACTCTTCAAGACACGCCTTTCTGGAGTCCACTGATATCAGGGGCCTGCGGCCACGCCTAGTCTATGAGTGTGCTAAGACTGATAGTGCGGATGGGGATTCCGGCGTGGCGAATTTTCCCAGTCCGTCGGAAAGGCGTTCCGGAGAGTGTACCGTAAATTATAGATAAAATAAGAAAATTAGCACAGCCAAATAAAGCCCAGAAGCTAGGAGAAACATCATGAAGGTGAAGGAGAGGTCCGTTGGTCAGTCGTCCCATCAAGGCTATACCTAGAAGTATGAGGATATTGACAGGTAAATTATGGGACATAAAACGCCCTCCGAGTACCGGTATGACTGGACCACCTAGAACAATAACCTGAATACCATGCTATATACGCCAGTGTAGATACTTAAGCTTCAAACAACACGGCGAGGTTTACACTGGAACTCAATCCTTGAATATAGATATATAGTTCCTAACAACTCTTAACAGAAGCCCTAAAAGTCTTCAACATCCCGCCCAAGCCCTAATTTCTTCGCCTCTTCAAGACGAATCCTACTAATGATGAGGTCCATGATCCCTATACTGACGTATTTCAGAATGACATTGCCATCTGGATACAAGGCGTCTTTATTTTTGAAAAACTTACCTATCTTAATTAGCTGATCTTCCGTGATTCTAGTATTAATCAGCTCCCCTAACTCTTCCAGGCATGCCTCTTTAGAATTAACTAAGGTTAGACCTCCTCTAGATAAGTTATGGTTAGCTTGTAGGACCCTATTAGTGAGATGAAGTGTTGCTTTGGAGTGGACTGTAGTAAGGAAAATGAGAACAAGGGTTCTGTAGATAGGGTGCAGCAGAAAATTTCAATCACGGACTATAGTTGAACTTAAAGCACATTTTCATACTCCTACTCATCTTTAGTAATCATGTTGAATTAGACCTTGGTATAGATTGGACGCAAGCGTTTTGGCGAGATCTACTAGCGGTATTAGGCTGTCTTTCTATTACATGATATGCCAACACAACAGGGTCTGAAGTTAGGGGCCCCAAGCCCATTTCAGAGTCCCCTTGCCTATTATGCCGCCAGAACGACAGCCTGATGCCGACTCCTTTCAAAGAGCACCCACAGACTTACGGTCCGGGCGGAGGGTCCGGAGGTTCACCCGCGGGTGAGTGCCAAGTCTAGCTGTGCATGCCTACCTGGACCCCCCTTTAATACTTGAAGAAGCGCCTTCAAGCCAGCCTACTATAAAATTACTAACCCGTGAGGCCCCACCATGATATTGATAGCTGAGATGATATATACTGAAAGTAACCATGTATAAAGTTCAAAGAGACATTATGTGTGTTAGGACATTTACTCGCAGATTAGGGACAGTGGCCCTTCCTGCTTAGCCGCCGGGTGTTAATAAAGTGTGCGCGTGTATCAGGCATGCTCAATATGCTCGTTAAAATTGTCCCCCGTATTTTTCCCGAGGTTCGTAGTCTCGAGCTCCATATCTCCGGGTGTGGGTATTTGGTAGTTCTTCCACTGACGTGCCGGGATACGATTTTGAAAGAAAAAGGAGATATCAGACAATGACCGGCCAGAAGTCTCTCCGACGCAAAACCAAATATACAGCAAAGGCAGAATGGTAGTCCCTGCATAGATAAATGCGATCATGGGCCCAAGGTTGACATCATAGTAAAGGTATGGGGCAGTGAAAGAAACCAACCATGTAGACAGAAAGAATACAACAATGGAACATGACATGATCTTATTCCGGTTGCATCCAACTGCAACTTCACTGGAAATTGTGAAAGCGAGTGGGCCGAGCCCGAAGTTGAAGGCGACAATCACGATGTAGCTGATCACAACAATCACAATGGCTGAGCGTGTTGTAAGAGACTGAGTAGCCACACCTCCAATGATGAGATAAGCGCAGAACATGAGGATTGTCGTCAGGAGCAAATTCGGTCGTCGGGCAACCTTCTTCGCGAGGACCACCGAAACAGAAACGGAGACGACCTGCAGGACGTTGGTGATAAGGGATATGGTGAAGGCATCTTTGATCCCAATAGACTGGGCAAATATGACACCGTACGAGTAAAAGAAGACGATTCCGTTGATCTGTTGCCCGCACATGGAGCCACACGCGTAGAGAACCTTCCGTCTCTCGACGGGATCTTTCACTAAGGCCTTCCAGGATGCTTCTTGCCGATTAGCCTCGTCCCTTTGACAAGACCGCTGTAAAGCAGCCATGTCCCTCGCGGGGTCGTAAGATGGGTCGCTCCTGTTGATCTTGCCTAGGGCGATCTCTGCATCATCCGGTCGATTTTGGCTCATAAACCATGTGGGGCTTTCTGGTAGGACGAGGAGGCCCATCAACATTAGGGAAGGCAAGAGAATCATAATGCCCATGGGGATTCTGTAGGATGCTGTTGACTCGATGTTACTGGTCCCCTGGGTGATTGCGGAGGCGACGAGCTGAGAGCAAGACTGCAACAGTTGAAATGACATCAGGGCCGGGCCGCGGACCTCTTGTGGAGTGATTTCGCCGATATACAGCAAACATGTCACGGTGAAGTTGCCGACTCCGTGGCCGATCAAGATCCGACCTAAGACAATGACCCCAAAGGTGCCCTGATCCGCTACCTGTGCAATGCCGCCCGCTATGATGGAAATCGAGGCGACCATGAAGACGGCCTTGCGGCCCCAGAACTCGTTGATGGGGGCTGCGCTCAAGGCTCCAACTAGCTCTCCCACGTAAATGATGGAGCTGCTCACGGCAGTGAACGAGGAACTCAAGGCATAGATCCCAGTGGCGGGGTCAGGTTGCCCATAGTCGCGCTTGAAGGCATCCATTCCTAGGACCCCCGTGTAGTAAATTTGGTCATAGCCGTAGCAGAAGGAGCCGATGGAAGAGATCAAGCAGCAGAAGATTACCCATCGATGCGTTTTGAGGGCATTCCAGTCAAAGATTGGCATTCTGGCTCTCAAGAATGATGGCTCGTTTGGATTATTCTCCCTTGTCTCCTCACTAAACCCAGTAGATATAAAAAAGAGAGACAAACAACATGTTTTGGCTGCAATTGGGGGATGTGTACTCATATAAGATCGCAGACGTCGGGTTTACCCAATCACTATTCGATCCGTAGTTACCGTGGCAAAACCCCCAGGCCGGACGGCGCATCCCCCGATGATCTCCACTCCCAAACAGACCGAGTTGTCCTGGCGGTTTTTTGCGGAGAGGTCGGAGCATCCCCCGATAATCTCCACTCCCAACCAGACCGAGTGCCCTGGCGGGTTGCGGAGAGGCCGGAGCATCCCCCGGCTGGTCTACTTGATGTGCTCCAATACTAGAATGCATGGCAGGTTCTCACTCTACGCTCATCTCGGAAATCGAACGACCTCGGAGTGCCGGTGGACAGATAAATATCTCAACCATGTACCCCCACCGCAAGCCTCACCACTCTTTCTACTCTTCTCCAAAATGCCCTACGCTGTCGGACTCAACAGTGGCTCATCCTTCGATGGCGTTGATGCTGTTCTATGCAGCATCGACATTGCCCCCGATGGCCACCCGGCTCGCCCAAAGTTCATTGATGCGTTAACCGTTGACTGGCCCGAAGAGCTCCGGCCCTTGATTATGCGGTCCTTCGAGAATGAGCTGTCGCTTTTTGAAATGACTCGAGTTAACTATGCTGCCGGTGCACTCTACGCAGAGGCAACCAACGCATTACTCGCCAAGGCTGGCCTCAAGGCCGATGATATTGCCGTGGTCGGCTATGACGGGCAAACCCTCTATCAGGAACCTCCCAACCATTCCAAGATTGCGGAATTTCGAGCCAGCGGCAACCAGAGTCTAGTTGAGCGCTGGACCAAGGGTGGCTTCCCCTGTGGCTTGTTCATCGCTGAGTCCGGTGTCGTGGCTGCGTTGACCAACATCACCACCGTCACGCAATTCCGCCCTATCGACCACGCACTCGGTGGCTCTGGCGCCCCGTTGATGCAATACTTGGACTTTGTGGCATTCCGCAAAGAAGGCCCCACCGTGACTCTCAACATCGGGGGAATTGCAAACCTGCAACTCGCCGACGCTGACCGCAGCAAGATGATGGCGTTTGATACTGGGCCAGGAAATGTGATGATTGACCATGTGATGAAAGCTCGTCTCGGGCTCAGCTATGACAAGGATGGGGCGACGGCTGCCAAAGGCCGGATTATCCAACCTTTGCTGGCAATTCTCCAGTCTCACGAATTTCTGTCCCAGAAGCCCCCCCGTTCCGCATGGCGACTTGATTTTGGCTCGGCCAATGCCGATCGCATTTTACAACAGTACTCCGCGGCTTCCACCGAGGACATCGTGGCAACTTTGACAATGTTCACTGCCTCCTGCATCGAACGGGCTCTGGTCGATTTTGTCCTTCCCAAATCACCCGTCACCAAGCTCATCGCCAGTGGTGGAGGTACACGGAATACCACGCTGATCTGCGTCCTTCGCGAACGCCTGGCTGCCCACGGTGTACAAGTGTGCCTCAGCGACGAGTTTGGGCTGCCGGCAGCTTATAAAGAGGCGATCAAATTTGCGACCCTGGCATTTGCCACGACTCGTAGCTTGGCAAACAATATTCCTGCGGCCAGCGCTGCTTCTTCATTTGCTGTCTTGGGCAAGATTTCGATTGCGCCCCGCTTGGCAGTTACAGACCCCGAGAGATAGCGCAAATAGAAACTATTGGAGACAGACAGCAATGTTCTATTATTTTCCCATTTTGAAGACAGGAATGGCTAGTTTTGTGAGCGCAGCGCGATGCCATACGAAATTGTCTTTCCTGGCGTAGACTTGAGCAGGCTGCCGGAGAGACTTGCGAGCTTCGATACCCTTGATATGGTTTATTGGCTGAAAAGAAAGATTTTGCCTCTTGGGTTTCTGCACCCCATATCGACTACCTCAAGTGTATACATGTATTAGAGCCTCCAAGAAGTATTAGATCGCGGGCACGGAGAAAATGCAATTCCAAGTGCCGAGGACCCACCGAGATTCAGTTGGGTTGGAGACCTGTTTTGCATGGGAAAACCCACTTATGTAAGCCCCATGGGCTCTTGGTGATTGGGCTAGCCATGGGAAACCGAGAGGTATACGCTAATTATAAGACGCTAGACTATACTCCAAAGCTAACCTAAATAAATAATATTTTGTATTTTGCATAATTCTTGCAAAAATATTCATCTACGTTCGGGGTTCCTACACCACGGGCTAAGACCTTTCTAACCCCACGCCGCAGAATTACTATAGCTATGCGGGTTCTAGATAGTTGGTTGACCCGACCCCGAACCCGCATGGGCTCGGGGCGGATTGGGCCCAGGCGCGAAATGAAAGCCCATGGGAACCAGTTTGCACAGGTCGAGTTGTACAGTCCACCCGTCCCCATTTGCCTTCAATTGGTCAGGCATGGAACCTTTACGGGTGGGTGGAGATTTAGCCTCTCGGGGGATGCTCCGTCGGGAATTCCGTCCTCACTTGATGGGCGCAGCTCCGATTATGCGTCAAAAGATTTCTGGAAAAATTCAGGCATATAAATCATGCATCTCTACGGCATTTCAGCTGTACCATCAAGTCTCTTCTCTCTAAAGTTGACTTTCTCCTGCCCAAGATGAACATGCTCCAGGGACTGCGTGATGCAGGGACTGTGATTATTGGTGACACAGCAGACTACCAGGTGCGTAAATGTCCAATGTTTCATCCCGAGCAACTCAATGTGCCAGCCTTCATAGTTCTCTAACTTATGAAGAAATTTGCAGACTCTCGCCTCGTTCGAACTCGCAGAAGGAACAACTAATCCTTCCCTCATTTATCAGGCGGCGCAAAACGCGTCATATAGACCTCTCATCGATCGGGCTCTCCGGTATGCCCACGCGCTAACTAGGGTGGATTCAGCAACCAGCGCCGAATATGCAGTCGAATACCTATCCGTGTGCTTCGGCGCCGAAATCTACCGGCAGAATGGACGGGTGTCCACCGAGGTTAATGTGAAATACTCGTTTGACGTGCCGCGGACAGTCGAAGCCGCGCTGCGTATCATCGCTGCCTACCAGAACGAAGGCGTGCCTCGTGAGGCAGTCCGAATCAAAATCAGTGCCACATGGGAAGGTATTCAGGCTGGCCGGATCCTTGAGACAAAGTACGGCGTCAGTGTTCTCATTACTGTCGTGTTCGGGATGACCCAGGCAATCACGGCTGCCGAAGCTGGGGTTACGTGTATTGCTCCCTATGTCGGACGTATTGGGGATTGGTACAAGGCCCGTCCATCTATTGGGATGGAGGCCGATATGGGGGTCGAGCTGGTCCAGCAAATGCAAAACTATCTCAGAAAATACAGCTTCAAGACCCAGGTTATGGCGGCCAGCTTCCGGAGCACTGACCAGGTCAAGGCCCTCGCTGGTATCGATTTGATGACAATTGCCCCTGCAATCCTGAACCAGATGAAGGACGACATGGCCCCTGTCCAGCCGGCTCTCACCGCTACAACTGGTATGCACCGTCCATAATTTCCTTTCTACCATCTCTTGATTCTCCTTTTGTCACTACAAAATGGAATATTGACCTAATCACTCAAAACAGCCCGAGAGGCAGATTTACCTCAAATGTCTTACATCAATGATGAAAGTGCCTTCCGGTGGGCCTTTAACTCGGAGGCCTGCGCCGTGGAAAAGTCAGCCGACGCCATGAGGAGATTTGCAGAGGACACAGAGAGACTGACAGCGTTACTGGCAAAAGAAATGTCCTAAAAAACTGAGAATTCTAATTTTCTATATCACGTGGGTTAGGGATTTAGCCAGGGAAGATAGCCCAAGCAGGCTGATCTAATACCGCTATCATGAGTGAAATTGGAATATAGAGTCTGGTTTACGGGGAACTTGAGGGGTCCAGATTCAGCGTCATAATTGCATTGACGTCGAATTGTGGTGTTGGACGCTGGCAGGAAACTCTTGGACCCACGGAATCTTTTGAGCATGGCCTGTAGGGCTCATGAATTTACCAAACCCAATAATTGCCAGACCAAGCATGTAACTTAAGCCTTTCCAGTCTTCATGGGAGAAGTCATCGCAAAACTCGCTATATCGCAAACCAACAACCTCGGAGGTGCAAACTCTTGATCAATTCAAGCTATTATTATTATTATTATTATTATTTTCTTTTTATTGTTCATTATTTAATATATCTTGTTGGAGCATACTGCCATCTTTTTTTTTTTTTCAGGGGTTTTCTTTTGAACCAAAAAGCGAAGTAGTAATTTTGTCCTACCAATTCCACCGCCATACCGGTGTACATACCCTACATTCACCTGGAAAAGTGAACAACTGGGGGCAGGAGTACTATTAGGATGGATCAAAAAAGAGTGGGAAATACTCTGCATCGCAGAAAGCAGCCAATCAGGAAGCCTTCTTAACTAGGACAATCATATAAATGCACCCTCTATGTAAGTCAACTGCTATACCAGTCTTTTCGTCTGCTTTCGGTTTCCCTCTCGTAAACGCTTGGTTTCATCCCGCATTAAGATGTGCTCGTGGACTAGCTTAACCGACATATTGTAAAACTGTTGAAGATCATGTTTTATAGCGATTTAATACAGCAAAATAACCAATATAAAGAGGTTGTAAAAGATAAGAGGCATGCGGGGGCGTACAGATTGGTATGATGTTGTTTTCCTAGCAAATGTTATCGAATGTTGCTGTAAGATGACTGTCGTGGCAGTCGAGGACTAAAAGACGATGCTTCTTCCCTTTCGTCTGGCTTATTGTATGCGGAATGAAGTGCTTTTGGAGCCAATCAATGCCAATTTCATTGCTTGTCCACCCATTTGGACTAACTTTAAGAGCACAATGCTTTGAAAAGTCGTCAAACCATCATACCATAAAGTGTTTCCCTTTGAAGATAATCATAGAGATTAAGAATGCCTTTCATCCGATCTGCAAGAGTTGGGCGGGGGACATCAAATAGCGAGCAGCAGCAGCGACCGTAGTAATTCTGCTATTTTAAATAGTTTTAATAGCTAGCAAGATCTTGCCTTCCTGCTCAGTTGATTTCTGAGCCTTTTGACAGCATTTTGGGGGAATGGTAGGCGTTTAAAGATAGGTTGTTGGGTAGGGGCACAAGATTTGAGGTGGGATGACGGACCCGGGAACCACGGTATTAATTCCCTGCCCCTTGGAAAAGCGGTGTCCTTCGCAACTACTTTGCATCGACTCTTGACAGCTGCTGTACTGTACCGGTATTCTCGACGTACCGTATCAATAGCGATAGTACATGAGTGCAGCACCCTATGGGGCTGGTATATACAAGATGGGAAAGACATCACTTGCATGCGATATATGTCGCCGGCGGAAATCGCGCTGCGATGGCCTTCGACCTTCCTGTAGCCATTGCGTCGCGATAGGTGCGGACTGCCACTATCGGCCCTCGCCAACCAACCTTGAGACGTAGGAAGCGAAGCCATTTTCTCTTATGACTCATATCTAACTACCTGTGCAGGGATACTTCTATTCTAAGCCGCTTGACAGCCGCGGAGATTCGCCTGGATGCGTTGGAAGGGGACTCTGCGGTTTCGCCACCACGTCTGGTACCCCCTGGACCTTCTGGGACTGAGCCTGATCTGCAAATGCCGGCATTTCACCATGGGGCATGCCACAAAATGTTGCAGTACTGGTCGCGCCTCCGAGTGAGACTGACTCTTCCGGACTTCGACGTTTTGACGTATTTGCATGACGTGGATAGTCAGGATGACCGCTTCACTAGAAAACTGGCGGCCGGCGAATGTGAAGCGGGTCCAAATCTTCTACCACGTACCACTGATGAGTTGCAACGACTTGAAAAACAAGTATCGCAGCTGCATTTTTCAATTGTCATGATCTTGACGAGACCAGCTCTCTTTCCGTGGGGCAACATCTCGTACAAGCTTGCTGCTCAAGCAGACGGAGCGTATGAAGCGAAAAAACTGATAAATCTGAGGGATCTCTCCTTGGAAGAGCTGTTATATTGCACCATTGTCTTCCATTTAGGCAAAACACAGGAGCACTTGCCGAATAGCTCCGGACCGACACTTTCTGATGTGGCTTTTATACTTTCCCTCCAAAAACTTTGGACGTTGGATCTGAAGGAAGATTTGAAAGCAATCTCATTGAAGCTGATAGTTTCATTGTTCTTTCTGCACATCTTTGCCAACCCTTCATGTTCATTGGCTATGCTGCGCGCCATTGACCCGATCCTTGACAGATATCTAAAACAGAATAGAAACAAGTAAGTTTTCAACAGGAAGACCGCCCGTAACACACCGTAGTTTTGAACTTACCGCATCTAGAAAACCTCAATCAGTGGATTCCATAATTAGTCGGGTATTTTATTTGACTCAAAGGTAAGTCAATCAATGTCCACGCCTGTCTGGGTGTATTGGCGAGAAACGGCGAGACTGTTCTTGTCGGCAAAGACGAAAACTAAAGCGAGGAATGTTTCAGTGATATCTTGAGTGAACTGGACGGGAACCCATCATCTCGTGTGCCCACCATTCCTTCGGAGTCATATCTTGAATTGGCCCATTCGAATGTAACAAGAGGTTTCGAGGACACTTCTAATGGCGACGTACATACAGAGGGCGCCGAGCCCCCCAAAACTGTGACAGCAAGGAACGAACCTCGCCATTTCCAATTTGATGCCATAATATGGCTTCGAATTACCCTGAACACTATTTTCAAATATCTATACACAACCCCCCAGGCCTACTGTCGCCCGGAGGAGGCGGCCCCCGTGATTGCGCAAATATCCTCGAGATTAGAATCATGGTACCACTCTTTGCCGCTTCATTTTCAATTTATTAGAGATGTGGATATCCTTCGATCGCTGTCCGGTCCCTTTGATCACCAATTGGTGGGTACCCTTTTCCATCCCAAGCTAAGCAGGTTCGTGGCTCGTTAATGTCGCAAGGAAAAAAAGACGGCAGTGGCAACCAGATATCATGCTTGCATTATGATCCTCAAGCGACCGGTCCTTTATTTCACGCTCTACCAAGGCTTGGAAGCTTCGACGTCGACAGACGGTTCCTCGATATATCATCAGCCCGAAGCCTGGACCCTCACGGCCTGCCTGGACTGTGTCGAGAGTGCGAAATCGATCATTCTCATTCTGCGGAGACAACTGCTGTATACATCTATCGAGTGTCCCACGATAAGTTTCGGTTGGTACGAATATCAGCTCGTGGTCGGGTCATATGCTGTCTTACTGTCGGTTCAGCTCTCCCCATCCATTGGTTCTTCCAGATGCTCGTTTGCTGAGATCGACGAATTCTTGGATTTGTCTGAAATGATTCTGTCTCAAACTGCGCATACGTCTTTGGGATTTGGGAAAGCTCTGGATGCCTTGCGCAATATTCGACATAATATTCAGTCACAGACCCCATCTCCCCAAGCTATCACGGGACTTGTTTGAATCTACAACATTTGCTTGTATGTGATTCACCCTGATGGTGCCCCGGGATATCAGTGCTGTCAATAGGTACTTCAGGGACGCCGATATCCTATAGTCCTACTAAGTCCTACTTCCAAGAGCAGCTCTTGCTCATCATAACTAAATAACAAAGCTTCCTCTTATTTTATCTATTCTGTGCTTTCTTCACGCTCTACTACCATATCCTTTCATCAACCAACCTTGGCGAGTGTGAAAGTGATATCTGCAGTTTAGAGGCTGTCATGAGAATCATTACTAATATAGCTTCTATCCAGCCTAGGCCTCTGCATGGTTCTTGGTCCTAACCGCGGACCAGACCACGCAGTCTTACAGTCCTAAGTTTAGAGGTTAGGACTATACTATAGTAAATCATGGTCCCTGATAGTCTTTACTATAATAAACTATAATTATATAATTCTACTAAGACCTTCTACTTTTAGTTATATAAATTAATAATTTATCTTATTTTTTTATAGTTATTAAATACTATTTTAGTCTTTACTTTATTCTTTATTATAATTTAGCAGTAATCACTATAAAAATAGATAAAATATACTTATAATTATATGTATAGAATTTAAATATCTAATCCTACTAGTACTATTTAAAACTAGAAGACGGCAGATGGGCTGCCTAAAACAGCTGTAGTTACTACTAACTCTATCTGAATAGGGGGTTATATGGAGTAGGTAAACAGGGTATGTGCAAGTAGACAGGGTGGGATTTAGCTGCCTTACTTGTGTCGAACCTACTTAATCGAGTTATATAAATCTTGGTGCTCCCTGGCTGTAATCTACCAAGGATTAGCTCTACTCTTAAGCACCGGAGCACCATCGCATAATATAGTGGTCAAGAATATATAGTGGAATATAGTGCTAAGCTAAAAAGTTATGACCCCTAGTTTAGCCTTATAGCTATATTTCTAAAGACAGTGCTGCTGTCTCCATAGATTGTCAATGTTACTTTGAGGCGAAACACTGGATATGTGAACAGGGCATTAATCAGGGCATTAATAGGGTGATAATCCTAGGGTTCTGCCAGTAGAGGCTCCATTGTTGAAATTGGTAAAGTTGCGCATTAGCTATTTATTTGGTGGAGCTGCTTCCTATGGAACCCGCGGATGGAGGTTAGGGCTCGAGGAAGCACCAACAACACATGCTATCCATTTGCCTCATATAACTGATCCTCCCAACTATAATCAGCACCAAAACCTGTAGGGTTCTCGCTATACCGGTTATCCATTGACTTCTACGTCTACGACAGAGACCTGCACCTTACAACGCTGACTCAGGGATGACTCAGCGAGTCGGCGAGGCTGAGCATCATCATGAGCTTCGACGAGGCTCAGCAAACATCCACGTTGGCTGTCGAATGCGACGCTCAGCAGCGGGGACGATGAGAAAGTCGCATCAAGATTATACCGTGGGCTGGGTTTGCGCACTGCCGCTGGAGATGGCAGCCGCAAAGGCCATGCTCAGCAGTACACATGATCTGCTTCCCCAACCGCCAACCGATCCCAACTCCTATACACTGGGCAGGCTGGCTGATCATGACATTGTCATAGCGTGTCTGCCATCAGGCGTCTATGGCACTACATCCGCCACCGCCGTTCTAACCAGGATGCACTCGACCTTCCCCTGCTTGAGGTTTGCCCTCATGGTAGGTATTGGCGGCGGGGTCCCAACCAGAGGCACTGATGTTCGTCTGGGGGATGTTGTGGTGAGCTTACCATCCAGTGCTTCCAGTGGTGTGGTTCAATATGATTACGGAAAAGCCCTGCCTAATGGAGGCTTTGAGCGTACGCTTCTGCTCAACAAGCCCCCTTCCGTCCTGTTGAATGCCGTATCCCAACTGCGCAGTAACAGCATGCTCGATATGGCAAATGTTGAAGGTGCAATTTCCGATGCGTTGGGGAAGAACGAGGGGCTACAGCAAAGATTCAAGCGGCCAGAGAAGGACTGGCTGTTCAGCGCCGACTATTTACATCCGACCACAGACCCAGACTGCTCGGCCTGTGACAACAGCCAGCTAGTTGCGAGAGCGTTACGAAAATCTCGCGAACCTCAAATACACTACGGAGTAATCGCATCGGGAAATAAGCTCATCAAAGACACTAAGATGCGAGACTCTGTTGCTCGAGAGCTAGATGTTCTCTGCTTCGAGATGGAAGCTGCCGGACTCATGGACCAGCTCCCTTGCTTAGTGATTCGAGGCATATGTGATTATTGTGATTCCCACAAAAATAGCGAATGGCAGGAGTATGCAGCCATTGTTGCGGCTGCTTATACCCAGGTACTTTTGACCGTTGTGCCCCCTCAGCAGACGTTCACTATGCGGCCGGAGGTAAATCTACCAGGAAACGAGGCGCTGAGAGGCAGACAGATGAGCGTTTTGAAAAAGCTGAATGTCTCGCGATATCGGGATCAGAAGGATCGAAACTCTGACCGAATACCAGGCACATGCGAATGGTTCGTCAGCCATCCTGTGTTCCAGGGCTGGAGAGAGAGCAAGACATCACGATTGCTCTGGGTCTCTGCAAATCCAGGATGTGGAAAGTCTGTTCTCGCAAAATACCTTTCTGACTCGATTCTTGCAAGCCACCAGCCCCGGACGACGGCATATTTCTTCTTCAAAGATGACTTTGAGGATCAGAAAAGTGTCTTAAATGCGCTGTGCTCTATTCTTCACCAGGTCTTCCACCAGAATCGTGATTTGCTCAATGAAAGGATCATTGAACGGTTCGAGATGAATGAACGAACTACAAGCTCTTTTAGTGACCTCTGGGATATCCTTACAGGCATTTCAAAAGAGCAACAAGCGGGAGAAATTATATGTATCCTAGATGCCTTGGATGAATGCAACCAGGATGAGTGCGCCCAACTTGCCAAAGCATTACAAAGACTGTATCGGGATGAAGCTCGAAACTGCTTTAATCTGAAGTTCCTGGTCACCAGTCGGATGTATGGCCGTATTAGACGGGGGTTCCAGCCACTGGAGATACCTGGGCAGCCAGCCATTCATCTGGGCGGAGAGAATGACGCCGAAATGGAGAAAATCTGTCAAGAGATTGACCTTTTCATCCGAGCGAGGGTTGAAGCCGTGAAAGCTCAACTCCAGCTTACAGAAGAGGAACGAGAAATCCTATTTGAGAAGCTTACGTCTACCCCTAACAGAACATATCTCTGGGTATATCTCACCCTGGACCTGATTGAAGCAAGCGCTGATATCAATAAAAGAGGCATCATTGAGGCCACCTCCACCCTGCCACAGACTGTTGACGAGGCATACGAGAAGATCCTGTCCAGGAGCAAAGACCGGCAGCTGGCAAGAGAGATGCTCCATGTCATCCTTGCAGCCGCACGACCCTTGACTTTACAAGAGCTGAACTTTGCGTTGAGATTGAAAGAGGACCAAAACTCGTACGCGGACCTTGACCTTGGATCAGACACCCGTTGTCGTGAGAATATCCGAGATCTCTGCGGACTGTTTGTTACTATTGTGGACACTAGGGTTTACCTCCTCCATCAAACAGCAAAGGAGTTTCTGGTCCAGCAGGACATATCAGACAGCTTGCTCCATACGTTCTACCGAAGCACGAAAGACGCCTTTAGTCAGGAAACCCCAAAGGCAAGGCCGACCAACAGCAAGCTGGAGTTTCAGTGGCGGCATTCATTCGGAATGAAAATGTCCCATCGAATCCTCGCTTTGATCTGTCTTCAACACCTGTCTTTTGTTAACTTCACAAATGCTAAGCTTGATGCAAAAGGCGTGATGGAGCTCACAACTCGCTATGTCTTTCTGGACTACACCGCCAGATACTGGACAGCCCACCTACTCGAGTCGGATGTCAAGCCCGAAGCAAAGATGCAAACCCTACTTCAGATTTGCGACTCAGACACAACCAGGTGCCGAACTTGGCTCCGCATCTACTGGGCTTCCACGGGTGTAGGCTTCCCTACCGGTATGACTACTCTTATGATTTCATCTTATTTTGGCCTTACGCCTCTTGTCATACATTTGGTTGGGAGAGACGACATAGAGCTAGACGAGACGGATGATACTCACGGTCGAACGGCGTTATCCTGGGCTGCCGGAAATGGCCATGCTGGTATTGTGAAGCTTCTGATCAAGAGACACTGGAAGAGACCATTCCGGAAGGGTAGCCAGATTGACGCCATGGATAAGCAACAGCGAAGTCCATTAGCATGGGCCTCCCTCAACGGACATGTGCACGTCGTAAGGCTGCTTCTCAAGGCAGGGGCTGCAGTTGACTCGACTGACGATATTGGCGGAACACCGCTCTACTATGCGATTTTGAGTGGCAATGCCAGGGTCGCGGGGCTGATGCAACAGGGGATTCAGGTTCAGTCCAGGGATGATATTGGACGGGACCTTTTAATTTCGGCTGCGAAGAAGGGAAACGAGCCGATGCTAAAGCTTCTCATTGAGCAAGGAGCAGAGGTGGACGCCAAAGATAGTCTAAACGGCCGCACACCTCTGTCATGGGCTGCTGAAAACGGGCATGCAGGGGCAGTGAAGGTCCTGATCGAGAATGATGCAAACATAGAGGCCAAAGACCGCTGGTCGTATCGAACACCACTGTCATGGGCGGCTGGAGGTGGTCATGAAGCAGTCGTGAAGCTTCTACTAGCTAAAGGCGCCGACATGGCGTCCAGAGATTCCATTCACGATAAGACACCGTTGACATGGGCTGCCGAGAATAAACACCCCATAGTCGTGGCCCTTCTGCTGGAGAGATTCGGCCTCGAGACAAAAGTGCACCCCGAGAACTTCCGCAACGTTCTTGGTGCATTGGTTCTTTTTCGCACGCCACTATCTGTTGACGCTCTCTCGCGCATGATCCCTGTTTCCCCAGACGACATCATGGATCAGATACGCGCACTTGATGTTCTTCGAACCATTGTCCGGTTGCCAACGGATCCAGGTGCCCTGATTAGCTTCGCCCATTCGAGTCTGGAGTATTTCTTTCTCAACACTGCGAGTGCACTCCGCGTAGATCAGACCCAAACGCACACCAAGGTAGCAGCGCAATGTCTTCGCGTGATGGACCGCGCTCTCAAGCGGAATATATGTGGTCTGCCAAGCTATGCAAGCGAGCAAAAGGATATCAGCCGCGAACTGTGCTGGTATCTCGGGGAAGATGTGCAGTACTCCTGTCAATACTGGGCATATCATTTACACCAAAGTGGTAAGTTCGATAGCAAAATACTGCTCGCCTTCCTAGAGGAGCACTTCCTTCACTGGCTGGAGACCATGAGCCTTATGAAGCTGGAGCTCGAGTGCATCAATGTCCTAGAAACACTCATGCAAATGATAAAGGTAAGCCGAACGCCACAATGCTGCATCGTCAATGGCCGATAACGGAATCCTAGCGGTCAGACATGAAGCTTTCAGCGCTCCTACGTGACGCCCAGCATTTCATCCTTGGGAATATGCAAACCATCAGCACCTGTCCACTGCAAATCTATCATTCAGCACTGACGTTTGCTCCGCGAGATTCGGTCGTCCGACTATTGTTCAGACGCGAGGCTCTCGGTATAATGACCAACTTGCCCCGAACAAAGCTGTCGTGGAGCTCGCATTTACTGAGCATTCCAGTCCCTTCAGGTCCAGTGCGGGCTGTGGCATTTTCCCCGGACGGCCGGATCCTCGCCTCGGTCTCCCTTGACAATATCGTTCAATTATGGGATATCAGAAATGGCCGAGAGGCTCAGAGCATCAAGTGCCGTTTTGGACTAACCCGGGCCATGCACTTTGTTACGAACAGCGAAGTAGTCGCTGCTTCGGCCGCTCCTGACGGTGCTATTGTCATTTGGAATTGTGGGACTGGAAAGAAACTGCACACCCTTCAGGGTCATTCAGATTCAGTTGGTGCTATAAGGTTCTCTCTTGATGGCCAAATCCTTGCTTCGGGCTCCCGTGATAGAACAGTCCGACTTTGGAATCCTAATACCGGCCAACAGCTGCTGACTCTCAAAGGGCATTCCATGTTAGTTCTTAGTATAGACCTGTCTCCTGACGGGCAGATGGTTGCCTCGAGCTCAGATAACAGCGTCCGGATCTGGGACTCCAACACAGGGCAACAGCTCCACATACTTCAATCGGCCATGACCTCGTTCACGACTGTGGCATTCTCACCGGACAGTCAATTGCTGGCCACCGGCTCCGTCGATGGCACAGTGCGAACCTGGGCTACCAAGACCGGAAGCGGAATTCGGACGCTTCGTGACCATTCAGAACTGGTTGATACTCTGGCGTTTTCTTCGGACGGTCAGATTCTTGCCTCGGGGTCTTCTGATTGTACTATCCGACTTTGGGACTTGAGGGCTGGGAACACCATCCAAACGCTTCAAGGCCACGAAGGATCAATAAATGCCGTGAGTTTCGCTGCGGCGAACCAGATTCTTGCATCCGGCTCAAGTGATCGTTCTCTCCGGCTTTGGAACACCGCCGCGGATGGCCACGCCTCTGACGGGCACGAAGACCCATTGTCGACCGTGGTCTTTTCAGCTCATGGCCGTAGAGTGGCCTCGTATACAGAGAAAGGCAAAATCCGAGTATGGGATACCAAGACCGGGAAAAGCATCCAAGTCATCCAAAGCTATCCTCGCCACGCCATTAGGGCTGTATATTGGTACGACGACAGGCTCCTAGTAATCGACCTCCCTGACCACAGCTCGAGCTGTTTCGACGCAACGACTGGAGTACCGCAAGCAGCCCCGTCTTCACATAGTTTGGTATTCTCCCCTAGGCAAGGCCTGTCTGTACCTGAATTGCTAATGCCATCATCCTGGTCCATGATTCAGTCCACTACTAGGCAGGATCTCAGCGATCCGGACCTTCAGATATCTCTGATAGAGGACTGGGTGACCCTTGGAGGGAAAAGGGTGTTATTGCTCTCGCATGAGTACCGCCAGCCGCAATGCGTTGCTACGAGGAACAATACTCTCGCACTTGGATATCGTGATGGACAGGTTTGTATTATCAATTTCCGTGATCCATACACGGCTGAATAGGATACTCCACGAGGCATCCAAGTGCGCTTTTCAAAAATATGGCAAATGCTCGGCTACATATTCAACCTACGAAAGCCAGTGCAAGTCTAGCAAGTCTAGCGTTCAAGGGGAGACTATCTGGAAAGGCAAGTCGACGAGAATCACCCCTGATATGTGAGTCTGTCGACAGCTACAATACAATACACCGGACACCAATCATTCTGCTGATTGAGGCTCCTGCTTCACAGATGAGTAGGAAGTTACCTGTAATTATGGACTTTGATTGGTGACCCGCACGGCTGGAAATGCACTCCAGCGACTAGTTCATGCACGCGGTCGGATCGCATTTCAGCTGAACCATGACCACATCATTGCAGATTGATCCTCCTTGGGCCTGTATTTTTGGCGATCGGACACCCCGTAATCTTGACATCTCGAGGGACTTTGACTTTCGATCGACGAACCCCTGGGTGGGCTTTTAATCCGATGCTCTTGCTTTGTTTCCTTCCTCCTTCACCACGCTCGCCTGCATTTCTTTGCCCGAAGTCCATGGGAATGAACACTCAGCTTGAGCTTGTGTCCATTGTGACGCGTGCACTGAGCGTCCTCGTCTTTGCATTCAGTGGTTGGGCATCTACCTCTGTTGTGGCCCGAGATAAACGTTTTCGTTCGCTGCACAAGTGAGACTGCGTTGAGTCCAGAGCTGAAATGCCCACACGCTGCAGTCCAGATGGAATCACCCTCGGGTGCTTCATAAGTCGTAAGGAGAGCCTCTAGCCGGTTCAGAGTCTGAATATGTAGAGTCAAGTCTCCTCCGTATGCGTAGAATAAAGGACTTTGCTCATACGCTGAATCACCCAAGAATATGGTGCTTTCATCAAGGTCCAACACCACCATGTGGTCGGGTGAATGACCGGGGGCGTGTAGAAGCTGGAGGTTCAGTTCCACGCCATTGGCATCGACTAAAGAATGGACGTCTGGCACACCAGTCACGTTTTCCAGATCAAGCTCCAGGGGTGGCAAAGAACAAGATTCCCGGAGTGAATCATGGTGTAGTCGGGGGTTTGCAATGGTTTCAGACAATCTCTGACTGCAGTAGATGTGGTAGGGACTGCCTTGAAAGCTCTCCAGCCCTCCTATAACTAGGTCAGTTACCTGAACAGATCAAAGAGAGAGTGAGTATAACAAACATACCAATGTGGTCATAATGGCAATGAGAGAGCAGAATATAGTAAGGCAAGCGACCGTCGGAATTCAACGGCATTCGCTCGTTCTGATCAAGAGGAACGGTCTCTATAAACCGCCGCAGGTTTGTAACCGGCAGTTCTGCATTCCTGGGATTATTGCACCCAGTATCAACGACAACGATGCAGGTTGCGTACACTTTCACGTAGACCATGGGCCGCTCAATGTGGCGGTCATCTTCCACAAGACGAAAGGTGGTTTTGTTCAGACGAGTCGCGGTGAAACTGGTAACCGATGAACTTTCTACCAGATGCGCGGTCATTCGAAGGCTGTATGATTCATAGTCCTGCTCGTCGGCCGGGTGTATGCACATGGTGTGGTGATGAAATATAAAGGATGGTGAGCGTACCAGTGGGCAATCTGGGAGGGACACACTATATATATTCTGATCCAGGTATTGGTACGGTACCGTAATCCACCAATCCTTCCACATCCACTGAATCAGCTGCATACAGTTGATATCAATAGAAAAAAAAAAAAAAAAAAAAAAAAAAAAACAAAAACATACAACAGCTGGGATTCGCATGTGGTCACCCACCATACTACTAACCAGCCGGCGTGTGGCTTAAGTACGGCTGAGCGGACGGGAAGCCCTGTTTTCCACACCCTGTGGTCGTATGTACTTACTGTAACTAAAAAGTGGAATATACATAATATATGGGCAAAAGTGGTACCGCACCTACACCTATACAAGCTAGAGAATATAGAAGCTGCGATGGTATGTGCACTCCACGCTACTATATTTGAATGTGGTATCCATATCGAGGCGTTGAAGCTAAAAACCAGACATAGATATCTCTCTTAATGGACCAGCTTAAGTCTAGGAGCTCCGACAAACGCATCCGTAACCTATCAGGTTGAGGGCAGCACCAGTGTAACTGGCCAGGAATTACAACACATGGCGTGTGCCCTGATAGTCTGCTCCGTGCACGGCCAGCTCCGCATCCGATATCTTCTGACCGTCAACTGGGCTGCCTGTTGCTATCTCATAGCCTTGGAGCATACCATCAAAGACCCCGCTATGGAACAAACGACCCGCGAGAATGTTCTTACAGCCCTAGCCTGTTTGGATGTGCCTCCAGGCAATCGGCGATATGCGCAGATGCTGGCAGGTAAACACAGTCGCCTGCCGGTTAGTCGCAGCCCTAGATCGCCAAATGGCGCCTGAGCCCATGGCCGACAGTCTACAGTTCAGTGCTGCGTTCGCCCTAATAGGGATAAAGTGCTATGTGTTCGACAAAGCGCTGTCAGCCAACATCTACCAACCTCCATCCCTTATCGAATTTCATCTCGATGAAAGCGTCCTAGACCCTAGGAAAGCATCCCATGTCGTCTTGGGCATCATGCTCGACATCGCCCGCTTCCAGAATATCATGATCCGCGAAGCCCGTAAATAGGCGGACGTGTGTCCGACGAGTCTGCATGATCTTAACGAGATCAGGGCACTCAGGCCGCAGATGAATAGAATCTGGGATAGTATTGAAGAGGTATACCCTGTTCCGTTCTGTTCCCCTTATATTTATCGAGCTATGAATGTCATGCTAACCCACTGAATACAGTACCGCCATCCTGTCTTCCACGACAACGAAGAATTCCTCCTATTCGAGTGGCAAAGCGTGCAATTTGCGTTTTTCTCGACAATTCTCTCTATCACCCGACTAAGCGCTGGTGCTGTGCCCGAAGCACGCCAGGAATGCGTCATGCTGGCGCGAGTATGCCTTTCGACGCTGAGGACTATGCTCCAGCAAGCAGGGCCCTGTGAGAACTTGAATCTATACGCAATTGCCCTATCTTGGTACATCCTACTCCAACACCTACTCGTCCTGCTAGTCTTCGCAGCCATCTCCAAGCACAGACCGATGGGTTATTTCACGAGCGGTTCTCGCCTCAGCACCTGTAACAGGTATTCTGGATACAAATCGGAATATAGATTTCGAGTCCGGGCTATTTTGGAACCCGGCGCCGCCGGAGTTATTGCAGTTTGATATGCCGTTTGGAAATGAGCCTGTGGATGGGGATGAATGAATTTAAGCTTGCTAGGTTAGTTAGTTAGCCCAGTTAGACACAGATGATTAAAGAGAACAATGATTATACCCAAGGGCCTCATTATTACCTACCCTCACGGGCGTCATTCAGTTTATTCTGGCTGCAAGAGCTCTAAGATAGGGTATACAGCGAGCCATAGGCCAACACTAGCCTTAGTGTCCCGAAACGTCCAGTGTTGGTACCGAGTGGTGGTCTGCGTGATTGTAAAGTAGAGTAGGCAATTATATTAGACAAACGAATGAAATCCCATGCGGAAGAGATCACAGCAGTTGCATATGCTCCGATTCAGAGCTGGACCTTGCTGTGGCTGGCTATTTTACTCCGGGTGGTGATTGGCAACCCATGATTAAAGAGCGATATTTCGGGCTCTGAGAAGTATTGCAAGACTTTATTGTGCGGTAGATGTTCAAACGTCTAAGTTATTGATACGGCTTTCCAAGACAGACTTCATTCCTACATCTCCCTTACGATCCGCTCACAATTCATCCAAATCCGGCGCCGGTTCCTCAGCCCCTTGAACTCAAGGTTCTCACCATCGGTTTCCTGCCCGGGGGATGTATAAAATTCCCGCAGAAAGCGTAAAAGCTGGTTAAACTGGACACTGCCTTTCTCTGCCCTATTACCCTGAGCAGTTTGTATTTGGGGCAAAATGACATCTGCACACCACGGCATGTCAAAGAAGAGACGGGACTTCCAGAAGCTGGGCGGGAGGTGCTCTGCCAAACACCTAAAGTCAGGACTTGCGAGGAAGAGGTTCAGCACGGATGAAGTTGGGAGAAGCTCCAAGATGCTTAGTTGGTGTTCGCGCGGGAGTAATGCGAGTATGTTGACCTTGGGCTCGGGATGTGGATGTACTGGTAGGCTTGTCTGAGCAGGCCGGATACTGAAGGTGAATGAATATCCTGGCAGAGTACTGGCATATGCACGGTCGAGTAGAGGTTGGCAATTGAATGGACCCTCGGGATCCATTACTGTCCACTAAGATAGTCGAGTTAGACAACTCTCTTGAAACTGCGTAAACCTATGTTATTTAAAGAACCTACCATAGACCCTTTAACTGGTATCCATTCCTGATATCCAGGATCAAACCTCTCACCCGGCCAATTTGTACCACCCCCATGGAATGCATCCCCGAAGCCCCAATCGACAAGGTTATTGTTGCGATCCTCCAGACCGCGCTCCAACCAATTCCATAACCGGCCCAGGTCAAGATCCTGCGTCACGCAGTTCGCCTGGAGGTTTTGGTGGACACGCCCCAACATCTTGAAGCATGTACCGTGTATCAAGTACCCGTCAACGTTGCATCGCAAAACATTGCTATTCTCGGGGTAGTGGAACGTGCCGATGTCAGTATTGACATATGCTGCCTAGGTAGCACTCGAGTTAGAACCTGAGAGCACAGTATGGTCATATTGCCTGGTCTCCCTACCAGCGGAGTTAATAATGGCACTGATGCTTCTGTCTCTGTGCCTTTAACAGTATCCACGCTCTTGTTCGTGACGAGCCGCACAGCATCAAGCCACCTGATATTTTTCGGAGGAAGCAACCTTGTATTATATCCAAATCCCCGCAGTCCGGGCATGAAATCCTCGTATCTATAATCTCTATGGTCAAAATCATCTTCTTCAGGGTCAAGGTCTTCGAGCGTGCTGTTTGCGAGCAAACGGCGCCATGTGGGGGGTGCGCCGCAGATGTGGCAGAAGAATGGAAACTCTGGCCCATCGTTGAGGGGCATCGCGGAAATAAATTTGGTGCGGGCAATCACGGAAATAAACATAGAGGGGGCTGAAGGGAACTTATAGTTAGCTGTTCGGGCGTCTTTAGTCACCTGTAACTAGACAGGGTTAATTTAGTGAAACACTAGCTGAAAAGGGGAATGTTGCAGTTGTAATATAATTAGCTTACAGTCCGAGTTCCACCACTATACTAGAGATGAGGATTCGGTAAGGACTATCTCTAATACTTTAAGTAAGAATATCCTGCCGATGATATATAGAAATTGGCTTCTAGGAGGGCTTGGTTACATGAGTGATCTAATAATAGCTGAGATTCATTAGCCAGGGATTTCTCAAGGTTAAAGTCAATTCTCTTCAGTAGTCCTAGGAGAGTACGTTCCGGGTTCTTGGATTTAGGGTCCATGCGCTCTAACATAACTGTACACATCACACGCAAGTCTATAGAAACGCGAGTGTCTAATGATAGACCCCGACATATTGTGAACAAATGCGAGTTGGATTCGCCGAAACAGGCCTGACTCCCCAGTGTTTCTCTGGCCGTCGGCGGATCCATAGATGAGACACTTTGAAGCAGCCATGGTAAGTATAGAGATAGCACATGCTTTACCGATTATGAAGGTCACACTATCATTATACACAAGCCCTCACTGCTACCTAACCTCGCGAGTCGCGAACAAGTCGCCGTTAGATCCAACTTATACCCAGACCGTTACAGGGGTTAATCCTTCCTGCTCCATATTGATACCCTTATCGACCGCGAATAGGATGCGGACCTCAAGTGAACGAGTCTATATATCGCTTTAGATACCGTACTACCTGATGTACGGCATTTCTCTTGAAGGGGCGAGACAGGATGAGACAACCACAACGGAATATCGGTGTTTTGGAGATCCTTGCAATCCCTCCTCCTTTTTGTTTTCAAATACGAGATTCCCTTGGCACTCTCACACGATAACATCCCTGAAATATTTTGCAAGCCTCGATTTCCCCTCACAGTCATGATTCCTGAATATTTCGGCACTTCAATTCAGAATGTCTCTCCTTCGTTTCCCCCCAGAATTACTCCTCTTACTTGCAACATTCCTGAAGACCGAAAGAGATATCAACTCATTGTCTCAGTCCAACCGCCACCTCCACGCCCTCCTGAATCCATACCTCTATCAACATAATTCTCGAAATTCCGGAAACTCGGCATTGCTATGGGCTGCCAAACATGGGAATGAGGGTACAGCTCGAATGTCTATCCAAGCAGGAGGTGTCTTTGATATGACGGATAACAGCGACTGGACACCACTATTCTGGGCTGCACTGAATGGACACGAGGCAGTGGCGAAGCTATTATATGAGACCGGGCAGGTGGATATGAACAGGAGGGACTCTCAAAATATCACACCATTTGACTATGCCGTACGGTGTGGGCGTGAGGCCGTTGTGAAGCTATTCCTGGAGACTGGACAGGCGGATTTGGGCATAAAAGACGGCGTGGGTCGGACCCTATTAGCCTTGGCCGCAGGAGGGGGTCATGAGGCCGTGGTAAAGCTTCTCCTGGAGACTGCGCAAGGGGATGTGGACTTGAAAGACCGCTTGGATCGGACACCGTTATCCTGGGCTGCGCAATGTGGGCATGAGGCTGTGGTGAAGCTGTTACTCGAGGAGCCAAGGGTAGCTGTCGACTCAGAGGATCGCACTGGTAGGACACCATTATCCTGGGCTATGCAGTATGGTCATGAGGCAGTGGTGAAACTGCTGCTTGAGGGGGCAGGTAAACCTGTGGACTAAATAGAGGTCTTTATCTAGTTTTTTATAATCTATCTTCCTTCGCTACTAAATTCTAGAATTCCAACCAACGCTGGGCTGTCTATAGGGTCTATCCGATCACGTGCCAGTTCAGCTCTACAACTTCTTACTACTTGGCGCACGGCCATTTCTCAGCTGAAGCGGGGCAGATCTGATTGTCAGACAAGCATCTTGCAACGCTCGAGAAGAGATACAAACCCCATGGCGGATCATCTATTCTTTCCCGGTGCCCCTCCGAGGGCCCTTCGGATTGAGTATGTCGGCGAGCTATACGACGGAAGCAATTGGGATACGTTTCCCTCTCGCTGTGGCTGGCTCGACGAACCTGGAGCAGCGGACTTCCTTTCACGATATATTCCGTACGTGAAACTACCCGACGAGTTCGAGTACCTGTTTGAATACACGTCCAAGATGGGGTGCTGGCTCTACTTTGGCATGCTGCACTATGTCTTCGGTGACAAGCTGGATCAGTCGGACTTTATTATCGTCTGCGAGGAGAGCGATGGCCCACGGCAGTACATCACGACACGATATCTGCACAAATATATCGAGGATGCTGACGACTGGAAGAACAACAACCGTGGAGCGCGGACTGTTGAGATTGTTAACAAAGTCCTCGAAGCTCTTCCCGGCTATTTCCGTTTCATCGGGGACGGGATGTGGTTGGCTATTCGTCTCACCAGCCTTGCTTTGTGGAATGTCGCGGTCAAGCGAGATGGGCCCCAGACTAACCCTCGCTTGTTGGGAGCGTGGTCCCTTACCAGCGAAGACTTGGAGAAACTGCCATTGTTCAAAGGATGGTGTCCTCTGGATGCGATGAAGTGTTGCAAAGCTGGCATCTACCTAGATACCCAGGTTTACCTACTGCAATTGCGTCGTACCAAACCCAGCTGGAACACCAGAACGCATGATTCTTGTGATAAGGCGCAATGCGTGGCGGACAATATAGATGAGAGCAACTATGTCACTCGCCATGTGCAGGAAGATTGCAGCTGCTCGCACATCCATGCAGATGTTGAACAGTTACATAAAATCCTTCTGGATGGAGGAATCCCTCTTGTTATGATCACTCTTACTGGTGAGGATGAGCTTGGGAACCAGCAGTATAAGCTTGAAGTCGTCAAGAAGCGCACTAACAGACCATACGTGGCCATCTCTCATGTATGGGCTGATGGACTGGGCAATCCCCAGGGAAATTCTCTCCCACACTGCCAATTGGAGTTTCTTTACAAACGGGCCCAGCGCCTGCTGTCTGACAAGGAATATATTCCTGGCTATGATGACAAAGTATATGGACCGCTACATTCTGGGGCTGCTCGATTTGGCCACTTCGCAGCCAAGGCGGTTCGACGCGACAATTATGTGTTGCTGTGGATTGCTACATTGTGCATCCCACACCGAAATGATGTTCGTGGTCTGGCAATTCAACGCATCCGCGATGTTTATACCGGTGGTCAGTGCCACCTGTGACGGTTTATTTGTATCTATCTAACACGCCTGATCACAGCTTCTCGGAACATGATTATCGACTCGGAGATGATGCTGCTCGACTCGAGCTTGTGCAGTAAAATGGAAGTCTGCCTGAGAGTTCTATACTGCTCAAACTGGATACGCCGGTTATGGACGCTCCAAGAAGGGCTGGCCGCGCAGGAAAAGCTCTTCGTGCTCTTATCTGACAAGGCAATCAATATCGGCACAATCCCCTACATGCTCTTGAAACAGGTCGACCAAGGAGAAATCCCCATCTTCCAAGAGGGAATCGCCACGATGGCCGCAGTCTCTTGGTATTCGTACTTCGACGAACCCACTGACTATGCCTCTACATTTTATCGCAATGTCATCAACCGAGGCGCAATGGATCAGGGTAAAATAATTGCTTGGAACTGGTTTAACGTGGCCACACGAGCCAGCAGCAAGGACCGGGACCGACCAACCGTCCTAGCAGGTCTGCTGAATCTCGATGTCGGCAAGATCCTAAAGATCAAGGCGGCCGATGACCGAATGCGGATGATATACAGCATGTTGGATGAGTTTCCCCAAGCCGTGCTTTTCCTCGAAGGCGCACGATTCCAAGAATACGGACTGGGATGGGCAATGAAAACATGTCGATTTACAGGCGAATTCAATGTTCTTGCTGGTGATTCTGGGAATATCACGCCCCGGGGCCTCCATATCACACAGTACCTTTCCCTGATAGCTCTTTCATCCGACCTGTTTGATCTGGGGCTGGCTAAATCAAAACGATCGGATCCTGACCAAAGCCAGATGGACTGGAAGAAGTGGCTTGATGATTCCAAGCCCATCCCTAATCCCGACTTTGACCCAGACCCAGAAAGCCCAGCGGCAGAGCCAGATGAGGCGGAAATGTCATTTCTGCACTTGAAAGGGACCGTTCCAGTTAACCTGAGCCAGGGCGAGGCGTATGGAATTATCCTAAGGGCCGCCCTTCCTGGTCAAGTATATACTCAATGTGCATTGGTAGCAATACAGACAAATGAAGATGGGGTCCATTATGGACGATACATTAGCACGGGAAATATGAGCGCTGCTACTTTTGATAGGAACCTGCATGTTGTGGAGTTGCCTGATGACGGTTACCTTTTGGCCGGCACTTGGGGTGATGCAGAGAAATATGAATGGATTGTTGGTTAATTAGTCTAAGTACAGGTATTCAGAATAGAACGTTCTCGCTGTCTCGAAACTACAAAAATCTCTAGGATACACCCCAACCCTTTTTACTAGGATAATATTTCCTTTAGGAGTAAGTACTCTAAGCTTGCTCCCCTCCAAGGTGCTGCATCTGGAGCTACAGAGTCCAGGGTCAACAGCAATTCACTGATAGTTATTGAAAATGCCATACTCGGATATACAGAAAATATCAGATTGATAACTTTAATAAATCAGCCAAAGTCTAAGCCAGCCTAAGCTCCTTTTTAACAAAATCCCGAAATGAACCTGAGATCAAAGAACTACTCCGTGAAAGAAATAAAACACTACTACGCAATTCAAGCAGCAGCCTCGACCGGAGTCGGGTTCGAAACTACCACTGGCTTGGCCTCTTCACTTGCAGGCGCTTCCACAGGGGGCGGCATTGGCTTGCCCAGCTGCATCCACCTATAACAGACTACGACAGTTAGCAAAGCTCCAACAAATAGACAAAGATAAACACATACTCATAAACCCTAAGTCATCCTCGAAAAACATCTTTCTCGTCTCCGCACCCTCACCCAGCCCCATAGACGGGAAATACGACACAGCCGTCTCACCCAGCGCAATGCCCATGCCCGACTGCACCTCCTCGAGCGCCATAAACTCGGGAGTCGTCCCATAAACCTTGGCCATCATCTTCTGATGGATATTCCTTGCCGCATAGTGGCCTTGGTGCATCGCGGCCCCGCCACGCTTAATCCCAGACCACCGCGCCACATCACCAGCGGCATAATGGTCCGCTGCGACCTCTGCCGGGAGGGAAGCATCAGATGGGAACTCCAGCGTTGGCTTAATCCGGATATACCCCTCCTCATCACAAATTCCTTCTGGGAGATAGTTGGGCGCGGTAGGCGTGAAGCGGGAGACGGCGTTGATGACGTGGCTGGCGGTTAGAGTTTCGCCTGTGGAGAGGGTGAGTGTGTATTCGTCGTCTGTCTTTGTAGTGTCGTTAACGCGGGCGCCCATGACTGTGTTTATACCGCTAGCACGGATTATTTCGAGAGCCTTTGCGGAGAATTCAGCAGGCAGGGGCTCGGAGGAGAGGAGGGAGGCGCGCGAGTGAATTAGGGTTACTTCGGTGTGCGGGTGCAGCATCTTGCACTCGGCGGCGATTTCGATTCCGACGGCGCCTATCTTTATTAGCTTTATTGCAGGGAAATAACTAGTTGGGACGATGGGCTTGCGTACCACCGCCAATAATGGCAACGCCCTTTGGTGCATCGCGGACGTTGGCCAGGTTCTGCGCTGACTCGGCGAGGTAGGCCTCGCGTGTAACCGAGCGTGGAGCACTAGGGAACTCGCGGCTCAGTCCGGTGCAGGTGATGAGGTAGTCGTAGGTCTCCTGAATGGGTCCTTTAGATGTCGCTATGGTGGCCCGTTTTGACGTGCAGTCCAAAGTGTCGATTGTGCCCTGTACGGTGCGGATATTTGGGGTCTGGAGGGCCGGCGTATCGGAGTATTTGCACCAAAAAGCCTCTGCAGATTCCGTAGAGGCCAGGGCAAGAGGCTGTCCGATCAGATGGACTATTCCAATGAGTAAACATATTTTATTTAACTAGGCAGGGTAGACATACACCAGCCATCACGGGGATCAACGATTGTAACCTGCACCGGGACCACCTTTCCGGTACCATTATCACCATCTGTAATAGAGAAGCGATGTCGACGGCCGTGGCAGAGGTCGACTAGATTAAGGGCAGCTGCAAGACCAGCATACGAGCCGCCGAGGATAAGGACTCTGAAAGGAGCCGGGGAATGTTCGAAGCTAGGCATTATCACAACACAAGTCAACACAGCACAAGACGATCGATTCTGCAACACAGAGAAAAGCGAGACAAGGAGAAACGACGGGGGAACGCGAGTAAAAGAGGGGAGCCCGGCGAGTCACGAGTGGACTGAGTCGGCTCAAAACGGATGTTATCAATCTATCAGGCCCCACTCTAATACCGCTGGCGTCGTACAGGGAAATTACCAACCGGTACGCTGCCTCGTAAACTGCATTAGTTTGAACGCCCTCCACGTTTCCTAGCTGCTCCGCCTGTCGGCCTGCCACGTCTGGGGGTCTGGCTCCCCGGTGATCGTGAGCATATCGACGCTGTTGGGGGCTTGGAAGACCAGGTGTCCTGTCGGGTGGGATTCGCATGAAACATCGAGTCAGGTAACGATCTTGGAGTCGGTGAGGTTGCAATTGATCCTTCTGGATATGGCGAATCAACGGCCGCAGGCGGGCCGGAATCCGGAGGGCTGGAAACATCTCTTTCTTGGTGTCAGAAGACAAAAGACCAACTGGAAGCAACCCCCCTGCCGGGAGTGGGAGGCTAGGAGAAATATATGATTGGGGTACACTGGCATGTTCGTCAACCCCCACTAATTGAACCCACTCATGCTAGGGTCTCGTCATGTTCTCTGGTCTAGTTCAGAGCCCCGTCCGGCGTCGGCAGATTGACGCCATTGCATCGTTCCGAAGACTCCGACTCTATTGGTCGAGGAATTTCCAGTTCAAACATACCAGCCGTGGTACAAGGCGCCTGAAACATCACTGGTTCTTCGCACCAGTGCGACCAGCCAGACTACACGAGTCAGACAGGGCGTGACATCCTCACCGGAGGGAGACACGAAGCGAGTTCAAACCCCCTTACTGAGGCGTAAGCGAATGCCGAGACCTTGTACAGGTAAGTGTTAGCTAAATGGATTAAACGCCAAGGTAATGAAGAGTTTTCCTTCAATTTCAGGCCTGCAGCCGTTCCTCATTCCAAGAAAGGGTGGGGTAAGATTATCAGATTGATAGTGTCCGGTCTCGGATCGACACCTGACATACGGTAATATTACAGATCAGATAGTACGGACGGATCAGATAAGACCTTGGCGGCCTGGGCCGTTGCCTTTCTGGTCCAAATACTTTCAGCTGGAAGCGAATTTTAATATGACGCAGGGACTGGTGTTCTTTTCCTAGAATTAACGAAAAAATTATATAAGTCAGAATGCATGTGATACAAGTTTTTTTTTACTTTTGCTGTTTCAGCTTGTGGAAGGTCTCTGGACAAACCTGTAGCCAGACGAGACCGTCCGTCGCAAATTTAACGGAGCCTCATACTGCACTTGCGCTGTGTTTGGGCACCCCTTTGTCTATCTCACATCTAAGAGTAGTTTGAATGCTCGCCTATGTTTTAACCGACAAGGTCCCCATATTTTAAAGCGATAATGAGATATTTATGTGTTGCAAACCAAGGGCGTCATGATGGCTGCTCACACGACAGTCAGGAAGAGGCGATGATCCGCGTATGCAGACCTGCCCAATGTCCTCTGGTGCAGGTCAATCACCAACCCATGCTTTGCACCATAAGTGGCGTGGGGAAGTGGATAACTTGAAGCAAAGTTCAAATTAACTTGTAGAAATAGGAAGCTCGCAAGGTCTATAATTTCTATCCACATATCATACATAGATTCATTGTTTGTCCATGTGAGTACAGTCGATTTTACAGCTTAGATCGATAGCGAGCATATTCAGGAGCAAGGATCTGCTTCCCCTTGTCCACACCGACAACTCGATCTTTCAAGACCCGTTTCAATATCTTCCCCGAGGGACTCTTCGGAATTTGCGAGATCCAGACGACGCCTCCTCGAAGATGCTTGTAATGCACCACTTTCCCCTTCAAATACTCCATAACCGATATAGCCACGTTCTCGTTCCCGGTTGTATCCCCCTTGGCTACTAAATACGCCAGCGGCACTTCGGAATGCATCTCTTCATTCCAAACACCGATGACGGCAACATCACTCACAGCAGGATGTTCAATTAGGATATCCTCCAGCTCTGTGGGGGCGATCTGGAACCCCTTGAATTTTATCATGTCTTTTGCACGGTCTGTGATGAATAAGTTGCCCATCTCATCCTCGTATCCGATATCTCCTGTCTTGAACCACCGGTCCGCAGTGAAACAGGCTTGCGTGGAGGATGGGTCGTTCATGTAGCCGTTGAAAACTGTAGGCCCGCGAATCCACAGCTCGCCTTCTTCTTTCACAGCAGCGGTTCGGTCTCCATCCGTTACGATTTTGGCCTGTACACCTGGTACTGCTGGACCGTTTGATCCGATGCCTTTGTTCCAGCTGTCCCAGCGCTGGGGAAGTTAGCATGTTTCAACAAAATTATCGATGGATTTACCTGGATGTGGGAGACTGATGTTGTCTCGGATAATCCGTACGCCTGTCGCAGTGGGACCTTCCAGCGGCTATGTGTCTCCTGGATCAGGGCTTCCCCGAGCGGTGCACCACCGGATGTGATCATCCGCAGAGAAGCTAGGTCTGAGCCATTGATAGAGCGATTCTTTGCCAGGTGGAGCACGATTGGCGGTGCAGCGTAGACATGCGATATTGAATGCTCGCGAATGAGGTTACAGAATGTCTGCAGTTCGAACTTTTCCATGAATATTGTCGTTGTTCCGAGCAGGACCGGGAGGTATACGAGGCATATTAAGCCTACACAGTTAGTGCTTGAGACAGGACGGGGAATTCGGCATGCAACTCACCGTATATATGATAAGTCGGGAGCACAGCCAACGTTCGGTCGTTCTTCCAGTTAACATGTGGGCCCTCGATCGCTGCTTGTAGAACGACATCCGCGACGACGTTCCGATGCGACACCATGACGCCCTTCGGAGGCCCGCTTGTTCCGGACGAGTAGACGAGGAAGGCGACATCATCGGGGTGAATGACTGCGGGTTCGACAGGACTGGAGGGAGCATTGTCTATGAACTGAGCTGTTGTAATCCCAGTGCCACTTTTCTCTGTTCCTAAAACCAGTATCCGGCTCTCAGGAAGACCAGCTAGCTTTGCTGCCTCTAATACAGTTCCCAGGCAATTCGGATGAACAGCTATACCTTTTGCCTGACTACGCGAGAGCTGTTGATGAAGCTCCCGTGCAGACAAGCCTGGGTTAACAGGCGCGACCACAGTCCCGGTATAATGGCATCCCCACGTCACTATTGGAGTTTCGATGCAATTCGGGGACATCAATGCCAACACATCTCCTTTTCTTAATTTCCATTGACTTTGTAAGGAGCTGCCGAAGTTCTGCGAAGCCGTCCGGAGGTATTTATATGTGTATGATTTTTTCGAGGCGCCATCTTGGAAGATCACTATGCGGATATATAGTTAGTATACCACTACGGCATTCTGGAGTGTAATATGAGGACATACCATGATTCTCTGGAAACGGCTTCGCTCCGTGGCTATAAAGCAGCTTCCAGATACCAATCTCAGGAACAGACGTCTGTGACATGATGTCTATGGACAGAAAGTGAGAAGCCCAGCAGTGAAGACAGTGGGAGTGTTTCCCCGCATCGCCTCTCGGCAGTGCGCAAAGCCGAGGAACCCCAGTCGTCATTCGTCACTCCACAGGCCTATACCTGGCCTATTATTGGAGAATAATTAGTGATCCCAATAATTAGCTATCCCAACAATTCATCCAATACAACTACTGCTAATTCACTCCAGCATCCGAACTGCTATCCGGCTTTTTCATACAACGCCTGGTCCCGTGACCGCAGCGGCGATCTGAGTCACCTGACTTCCCCGTGTCGTGCGGAGAAAAAGACAACAACACAACCATCTATCATCTATATCCCATCTAGCTGCTGGATCAATGTTTATCGCTGATCGGCAGGTATGTGGTCTCTCAAGCAGACGAGTCCTATTCCCCCCCGACCGATGCCTCGCGGGACCGACCCATGGTTCGTCTACAAACTAGCCGCCTTCGTGTCCTTGGGCGCGCTGCTGTTTGGCTATGACCAGGGGGTTAAGGGGATGATCGTGGCCGATCAGCGATGGAAGGACTTGATGCAGCCTGCTAATTCTTGTACGTTGCTCATTGCCCGAGTATTAGTATTGATGCTAATTTGCAGGGGTCACCGGTGCTGTGGTGTCCATGTATGACATCGGCTGCTTTGCCGGTGCCATGTCCACTGGTGCTCTGGCCGATTTATACGGCCGTGAGAGACTTCTTGCGCTGGCTAGTATTGTCTGTATTATCGGGGCTGTGATTCAGGCTGGGTCATATACAATCCCGCAGATTGTACGTGTTTACGATATCTTCAAATATTCATGGACTAATAGGTAGATCATTGGACGCATCATCCTGGGACTCGGGGTCGGCGGTTGTGCAGCTGGAGTCCCGCTGTACCAATCCGAAATTGCTCCGTCTACTCTCCGGGGCCGTCTAATCGGCATCGAGCAGATGATTCTCTGCACTGGCGAGCTCATCGCCTTTTGGCTCGACTACTGGCTCAGCCTCCTCTCCACGCCGAACTGGTGGCGCATTGCCCTCGCAGTCCAAATCGTCCCAGCCTTGGTCCTGGGTCTAGGCTGCTGCAGCTGGGTCTTGCCTAGTCCTCGTTGGCTGGTTGCGCAGGGGAGGAATGAGTGCGCGCGCGAGGTGCTTGTTCGCCTGCATGGGGAAGAGACCGCCGAAGCAGAGCTCAAGCAGATACAGGAGACGATCAGGTTGGAGGGTCATGTAAAAGTGTCCTGGTCTGGGATGCTGAAGAGCCCAATCCTAAAACTGACGGTCCTGGGATGTGGGATTCAGAGCTTCCAACAAATCACCGGTACAAATTCGATCTTGTACTACGCCGTAAGTGCGGTCTGTCTCTGCTCGAATAAAACTAACCATCGACAGCCGTCATTGTTCCAAAAAGGAGGCATCACAGACCCCCAAACCGCAAATCTCGCCACAGGAGGCGTAGGAATAGCCCTCTTCCTGAGCTCCTGGATCCCCATTTTCTACTTCGACCGATTCGGCCGCAAGACCTGGCTCCAGATCGGCACTGTCGGCATGATGCTGTCTATGCTTGGAATCGCCGGACTACAGCAACAAGCAGAACAGCATCCTGAGTCCGGTAGAAACTACATCATAATCCTGTTTCCATACCTGTTTTACATCTTCTTCAACGTGAGCTGGGGCGTTGCAGCATGGACGTACCCATCCGAGATCTTCCCGCTATCGATGCGCGCCAAAGGGAACGCGCTCGCCACTTCAGCAAACTGGGCTTCTTGCTACGTTGTTGCGCAGATATCGCCTGTGCTGGGCGATGCCATTGGCTGGGGTCTGTACGTTGTGTATGCGTTGATATGTGTGGCGGCGTTTGCCTTTGTTCGGTTTACTCTTGGTGTGTTGATCCTCTTTGGTGAGTTCGTTGCTGACCAGAATATAGTCGAGACAAAAGACAAATCGCTGGAAGAGATGAATGATCTTTTTGGACTGGAGAGCTACTTCTCCACAGGTGACGGCGCCAAGGACGACCAGGTTGGCTTGCTGGAGGAGCAGTCGTTTGAAGATGCGACGTAGGCTCAGGCACTCGCCTGGGAGAAAATTTGGCTAGTCCTACTGGTCAGCCCTCCGGCCTCCCTAGTTATATAAACTAATCCCGACCCCAAGTTCTGATCAAGGACCAATTATTGGTTCAAGATTACTGAAATACCGATGCGATAACTTAAAAGCCAATGGAAGAACGCGGTAGATATAGCCAGACCAGCAACCCTCGCCGTAGTCCGCACAGCAATTATCAGAGCCCTGTTTCAACCGATCACAGGCTTCGTCTTTATCATGTTCTCTGGTGCTCGCGACAATCTCTCGTCCGTTGCTAACGACACCGATGGTGCCGCCCTGGTAGCCGCAAAATGGGAAGGCTCCGGACTAGTCGCACTTACTGCCGTACCAGGTGCAGGTAGAAAGTGCGGTAGGGAGGGGGGGGGGCGCAAAGCAGGGCTAGTTGAAGCTTCATGGTGTCAAAAGGGTGGTATTCAAAGTTGTCTGTTGAGAGCCTGAGAAAAGCGAGTGTCGCAAAGTAGAGGAGCAGGAAGATGGCGGCCTTTATACGGACTCAGGTGAGAGAGAACTCTTTCTTGAATTCCCCAAGGGGTTATTTATACAGCCAGTCCAACATTGCCACTCCAATCGTAAGTGGACTCTCTCAGACGGAGTACGGTGCTATATTTCTTTTGGGAGATGTGGATCGCATATGTAAGGTGAATTCAGCACCCTTTGCATCAGTCACAGTGGAACTTTACATGGCCAAAGCAGGCTTTATTGGTGCAGCTGTAGAATTCTGTGCTGCATATGCAACACTGGCATTGGATTAATGCTCCCGACATACTGTAATCAGACTGCCTTGCTTCCGAGCATCATGGCTTGCGCTTCGAGATCTGATCATCAGCCCAGCTAGCCACATTGCTGGTCTGTCTTCGACCCAACGATAGCCTCGACATGTAAGGCATACGGTCTACGGAGGAAGTACGCCGAGATGGTGGGTCGACGATCAGGGCGATGATTAACTTGGAGGAAGGAATACGAAGCTGCAAGCAACCTGCTAAGGCCTCTACTCGGCCTCATTTCTGGGTGTTACTTGCTATCCAGCAGGACATCCATAACCTCTCCTACCAGTCTATACAGTTAACCATTAAACCTGTCAAACCAGATCTTCTCCCCCTTCGGCATCATCTCCCCATCAAACTCCACCCCAATCTTATCAACAACACCACCAACCGAAACCCCAAACTCCGCTCTGGTAGCCTGATGCATCCCCTCCAACCCAAGCACAAGCGCCCAATATCCCCCCGTGAGATGAAAGAAATCAAACGTCAGTTCATCTGGGAGGGGGGTGAGATCCTCGAATGACCCGCACAGCCGCACTCCTGTCCATTTCGCGGGGTTTCTGAGTGGTGCACGTTCTGGACAGGCTGAGGAGATGCTCAAGGTTGGATAGGCCGGGTGGGTATATCGACCAGCGAAGGAAACACTATCGAGCGGGGCTGGAATGAGCTTTGAAGTATCCGGCAGATCAGGGTACAGTCTTTCAAATGTCTCGTTCGTCAGTTGGAATTGGCGAGTTTGGTTATCGATTCTGTTCCACCACTTAGCATTCCCATACTCATCTTTAAACATCGTATAAGCCCGGTCAGATAGGATGGTGAAGAGATACATACGTCCCAGCCCAATCAAACCTATCCTGCTTTTCAACCCCAAGCAAGTCATCAACAAGCCGGAACCCCAAAACCTGCGCCGCCCCGTTCATCCCCTCCATATAATTCCCTAGCATCGCCACCCCAAACCCCCTCTGCGGAAGCATCACCACCAAGGCCCCGTACCCGTCCTGCGCGCCGCCATGCTGCACGATCGTCTCGCCGCGGTAGTTCTGGATTACCCATCCCAGCCCGTACAGGTCTGGCGAACTGAAGGGGGTAGTCGTGACTGGACTGCCGATGGTATGGGCGCTGAAGAGCGCGGTGTACCCATCTGGAGAGATTGGCGGGGAGCGAGTAAGTAGGGCGTGCATCCATTTCGCGTAGGAGGTTGCGGAGGTGAGGATGTTTCCTGCGCCTGTGGCGGCGGGATTGTATGTGCGGTTTGTTGGGTGGAGTTTTCCTTTTTCGCTATCAGTGTCAGTGTCAGGGTCGTAGTAGTATCCCTGCGCGACGTCGAGATCCCTATCTAGTGCTGCTTGCAGGTTAAACCCTGTATCGTCCATCCCGAGTGGGTTCCAGATATTGGTGCGGAGGAACTCTTCCAACGTTGAGCCCGTTACGGTCTCGATTAAGTGCGCAGCCGTGATATACATGAGATTGCAGTACTGGAATTTTGTGCGAATTGGCGCTGTCAGCGAGAGATACTGCAACCTCGCTACGATGTCTTTAGTGGTGGTATTCAGCAGCATCAGCATATCGTGTCGCGGGAGACCAGAGCGGTGGCTGAGCATGTCGGTGAGGGTTATCTGCGAGGTATAAAGCGGGTCGCTGACTGCGAATTCAGGGAGGAGGGTGTGGATTGGTGTATCCCACTGGATGTGAGGGTAGTTGTCGTCGTCGACGAGCAGCGAGAGGGCAGCGGCCGTGTGTGCTTTTGTGGTGCTCCCTGCGAAGAAGAGCGTGTTGGGGGTGACGGGGGTGGATGTGGCGATGTTGGAGAGGCCGTAGCCTTTTGCAAAGGTCGTGCCATTGTTGATGATGGATATGGAGAGGCCTGGGGTGTGGAAGTGTTCCAGTGCCCATTCGACTCGCTGGTTGAAGGCTTCGTTGAAGGGGCTGTGGGTTGGAGTCTCTGGATGCTGGTGTCCTAGAGGATACTGCAGCTCAGCGAGACATAGCGGAATTGCCGCTGCTATGGCTGTTGCGATACGCATTTGAGATAAATCAAATAAATCAGATAAATCAGTTGTGAGTTCAGGTGTTAATCGCGGGGTTGGCTGTTTAAGAGTTACTACGCTAGTGCTTACTGCAGGGATCTTTGGTGGTGCCTAATAACGCATAATATAATTGGTTGCGTCGTGACCTGATTATATTAAGTAGGCAATCAAATAGCTTGTTCTAGGAGTTGTGGTGCCTTTGTATAGAGTTGTGGTGTACTTGTATAGGGCTGGCGAATTAGGGCTAATTGTACAGAATCGCGTCAGGTCGTTCTAGAATCCATCAACCGGATTATCTTGTGTCCACAGGGCAGATATCAAATAAGGTCATATCCTGTTACGCCTGTTCTGTCGTTGATATCATACTTTTGTCAATGGATGAGCCAGCATGACATCACCTCCGACTATATAAACAGTGCCAGTACTCAACCCATCAGACAGTCTACACTTCTCAGCTTCTATAATCTACTAAACAATTCAAATACTACAACAATCATCAAAATGACATCCCCCCACCGCGGCGGCAACCTGTCCGACATGGCACCCACAGGGACAACGATCCCCAACGACGCCGGCAAAATGAACACAATACCCTCCGTCCCACGCCCTGAGCAGCGCTCCGAAGATTCCGAATTCTCGTATCAAGGCACCGGACAGCCCTCGACGGCCTTTGCGGCAGACAACGCCACCGACATGCCGCAGAGCACCAGGGACATGGGCCTCACGGGCGAGGCGATCACAGGCACGGGCAATACATTCCCGGCGCAGGGCAAGAATGTCGGGGAATGAGATTGGGGCGAATCGGAGGGGGAAGACGAGAGGTGGCTAGGCTGGATGAGGGGAGGAATTATTGATCTGTATTAAATTTGCAAAGAAGGGTAACGCCTTGGATGTTGTCGATGTGAGATAAGAATAGATACGATAGGGTTATACGAGGGGCTTGCAGCGAAGGGCGTGGTGAGTCATAAGGCTTATTTAACTGCACATCTCGTATCTTCAAGACTTCATCTCGGATCTTTATTCTCGTGTCTTCTTTCGTATCTCTTCGTATCGACTATCAGTCATGTCTCCCGACTACCATCTCATCGGGTCCTATACCCGCTACTCCAGTATGTCTCCCAATACGACAGAATACGACAACAAACTCACCACCCAGGCTGGACTGCGCGCGTTGAGACTGTCCTCGAATACTTTGAGATCCCGTATACATCTCAAATGCTCACTTTCGACGAGGTACTCACTACACCACTATTCTTAGCCTACCAAGGTAACAGTACAATCTACAGATCAAAACCCACTCCCCCAGCGGTCTCGTCCCAGTCCTCCAGTCCACCCCACTATCCATAACAATAACAGACTCGCTCGCCATCCTCGAATTCCTCGCAGACAAGAACCCGCATCTCGCGCTATGGCCCCGCGATCCGGCCCTGCGCGCTCTCGCCCGCTCCGCGACCGCCGAGATGCACTCTGGCTTCCCCGTCCTGCGAAACACGTTTCACACGAACTTTATCGCGCGGTACGAGGGGCCGATCGCCGCGTCTGGATCGGCGGGGGCGAAGAAGGAGATTAAGCGGGTATTGACGATCTGGGATAATGCGAGGGCCGCAGCAGCGTCTTCCAGTGCGGTTGACGATGAAGGGTTCCTGTTTGGCGGGTTCAGTATCGCTGATGCATTTTATTGGCCTGTTCTATGGGTATATCTTCAATTTCGTTCATTATCATCGTCTGTTTCCTTTCTGTTTCCTTAGTTAACGGAGTGGCAGCGCTTTCGCACGTATAACCTGCCCCTCGACGACGCGAGCCCGGCGGTGCTGAAGTGGATGGACAAGATGTGGAATGACCCGAAACTCAAGAAGCTGGTGCATGGGTACTATCGACAGGCCGAGAAGCCAGAGACGCGTATTGCGAAATACGAGAATATCTTTGCTGGCGAGGGCGTGCAGGTCTCGACTTTTCCTGAGGACTGGGTGTTTGCTGCGCCTCGAGCTGCGTAATGGACTGGAGATGTCCTGGTTTTTATGTTACATAGTTTGGGGAAGACGAGATGGTGTGACAGGCTCCTGTCAGCATATCTTCCTCTTCCTTTAACGCATTTATGTAACGCCAGTCCGTCCGGCTCTCGATCAGGATTCTCTGGTGCGGATCTCTCGGTGATGACCGTGGGATCTGCAGGGGCAACTTGAGCCTTGCAGGTGGGGACGCCAGTGCCATTGCAGGTTTGCAAGTTGGAACTGGTGAGGAATGCTCGGTCGGTCAAAGTGTTCTCGGGAATGACGTTCTTGATGATTCGTAGATGCATAGACATCCGTATTCTCTATAAGCAGTATAAGCTGATGGGATCACAACTCAACTCAACTCAACTCAGACAACGCATACTGGACTGAGATTCAATTGAAGAATCCTTTCTCTGAAGAATCCTTTCCTTGACTCAGCCACTGGAATGGGGCAGAGCGTTGCACCCGTGCAGTCATCGTGCCGATCGCGTGTAAGCGACCCGCTGCAGGGCCCAGCACAGGGCCAGCAGGGCCTCATTCGCCGTCTCGCCGTTAGTTCCTGACGCCAAGTTTGGGGGCCAGAAGCGTCGCTGATGCTTGGCCGATCGTGCAGCGAAACGAAGGATCGGGCCCTCCTGCAGGCGCCGTTCATTTCCTCAGATTGCTATAAAGAAGCTTGGGTACCTCGCGAGTTGGCGGCGATCAACACTCGTTATTCTATATTCTATATACTTCGCTCTTTTACTATATCAAAATGAAGGCCGCTCTCAAGCTCGTCTCCGCCCTGTCGGCGCTCGCCCTGGTGCAGGCGCAGGAACTCGACAAGCCAGCCCTAAGCGACGACCTCGACTACCTGAAGGAGGGCAACACCAACGCCCTGCCCATCCGCACGTCTACCATCTCGCAATGGCCCGCCGGCTCCATCCCCAAGGACTGCAAGGACCTCGCCGAGGGTGAGGACAAGTCCGCCGCCGACATGGAGGTCTACGAGGTCAAGTACTCCGACTGCGGCGACCCCTGGCTCTTCTGCCGCCACAAGGACGTCGAGGTCGACATCGAAAAGGCCGCTGAGACCTTCTCGCGCGTTCCCCTGCGCATGCGCGACTGGGTCCGCCAGGTCCTGCTCTTCCCTGGCTCCAACTCGGCCTTTGCCATCAACGGCAATGTCGCTTTCATCGGTACCACCGGTGAGAACGTCGACGTGATGCTCCACGAGACCGGGCACGGCGTTGACGGCTTTGCTGCCTTTGGCGAGAACCTGAGCTGTTCGTATACACACCATATCATATACCAGAGTTAAGGTACTAACAGTCACAGCAAGCGAGGGCTTCCTCGCGGCCTACGACAGCGACACCCACGTCCCCGACAACTACGCCCGCTCCAGCCAGGCCGAGAACGTCGCCCAGAACATCGTCGTCGCCGTCTACGACTCCAACGTCGACGGCGGCTTCCCCGGCGCCCAGCCCAACTCCGACGCCATCTCCAACCAGTACGAGTACATCAAGAAGCTCGGCGGTGATGCCCTCAAGCCCGCTGGCCCCGATGAGACCTGCGACCGCCACCTCGAGAACTCCGAGACTGTCCAGCTTGACTCTCTGTCTATCCTGTCGTCTAGCTCGGTCTCTGCCACTCCTTCTTCGTCTGCTACGCCTTCTTCTTCTGCGACGCCGTCTTCGTCTGCCACTCCTTCGTCGTCTGCTTCGGCCTCGCCTACGCCCAGCACGTCGTCCGCTCAGTCGGTTGTTTTCCGTCGCGCTTACAAGCCCAACTCCGTCTTCCGCCGCGAGTACAAGAACATTGTCCGCGACTTTGAGCCTTTTGAGTTCCGTGAGACTTTCTAAGTTTAAGGGGCTGGAATTGATTAATTAATTAGTGGGGTGGGTTGTTGAGTGGGGTTTCTTTTCACAAATAGAGGTGGAGTCATTGTTTGTATGGTGGTTTGTCGTTGCGTATCAATGCAGGACTTGACTTTTTATTTCATGCCAGGTGGCTTCCTACGTATAATGAATAATAGACTGATAGATAGGTCAAGTATGTTTTCAACGAAATATCGTTATACATATAAGAGTCTAGCTTTTGCACTTTAAGCCCCCAACAAGGGCCCGGCCTGGATATATATCCATCTCCCAATATTGCTGGATAGGTCTAAAATCACCAAGTCCCCAACTGAAATTATCTACGGAGCTGGAGTCCTGGGGGCTTGTATATGGGATTGGGATATACCCTTTTGTTTATATGTCTGGTTCCTTGCTGATGCGTATGTCTATCAGCACGGTAATATTATTGTCTGACCCGTACCGCACAAGTTACATTGAACAAGTTCTATAATATTCGAGTTTTCATATCCTTGCATCTTGGTCTTTTTACTTTGCTTTGTATTTCGGTTTTCTGGAATTGCTATATCTGTGGCTGTATAGTATAGTACCTGACTATCCACGACCGGGTTTGCAATTTCGACATAATAGAAAATTCTAGAGACTGCATAGAGCAGTGTAAAAGACATGACAGCTAAATGCTAATTGGTATTTCTGGTCGGTAGACTCCGGAGTTTCAATCACCCCATCCCAGAGTGAGGCAGGTGTATTTGTCTGGCTTGCGCTGCGTATTTTTGAATGTTTGAAAGGAAGGACTTTAGAATCGTTTCTTCATGAATACCGATATTGAAGACCTCTGTTAAATAACACTTTCTATAACAAATACTTATTCAAAAAGGAAGAGTTATAATTATGGCCTTCCGTTCATAACAAAGCCAATGCATAATTTATGGTATATTGAATATTCAAGTTTTTACCCACAGCCGCAGTATCTGGGACACTAGAGATTGAACATACATCATAACTCTATACATGCTAATTCCACTGCCAACATCCACCTTTAACCGTCTCATCTCCATCTCCGCGCACTCAAAAACTAACGCCAACGGCTTCTCTAGCCGACTGCGTATCCCATGGTAGCCCCGGCGCAAAACTCAATTGCCCGCTGTCACTACATTCCTTGGGAATCAAACAGTGGGTCCGCGATGGTCCTGGGGAAAATAAAATCACGAGGGGGGTCAGTGACCATTCACGAAGCAGCGAAGCCGCTGGCCGCCACAGAGAGCTTGGGAGCTAGAGCCGAGCTATAGCTGAGCTGGAGCTGAGCCGTTGGAGCCGGTAGAGCCGCTTGTGTCACTGGAGAACTATTACATGGATTACCCGGTGGACCTCCCGTCCATGACAGGTCGAGGTAAACTGGTCCTGACAAGGATTGAGTGGACATTGTAATCCGGGCTATCGTGAGTGGCTGGAATAGAGAACAGCTGTCATGGACTTTGGTCGGGCTGCGGTTGCAAAGCAGTGGGTGTAATAATGCATCTGTCGAAGAGGCTCTACCTCCCCAATACACCGTCACGATGTTTGAACCTTCCATCGCGCTTAATCTGGTCGTGGAAATCCCGCGCCCAGCGCAAATGGTACGGATCACCCAGGTCCGTAAACAACGTCACCGACATCTCCTGGTCCTGCAGGTTCTCCGAGTGATTAAACGGTGAATACAGATATCGCCTCTGAATGACTGGCAAGTCGCGGTCCCAACCCTTGTCGACAACATGGCGGGCAACAGCCACTGCCTTTGCATCCGTCGCGTAGGCATCCGGCGACCCGCGAAAGATGTTGCGGGGGACCTGGTCCAGAAGGAGGATGAGGGCTAAAGCGCCCTCGCCAGCGGCGAGATCCGTCCAGCCATCCAGTCGGCCATTCTTGGCTTCGTTGTAGGAGGGACCGAGGTTCTTGCGTACGTATGCGTCGTCGGCTGGGCCACCGTACCAGAACGACTTTTGCTGCAGGTAGTCGGGGGAGGACTTTGGGCTGAACCAGAAGTCGAGGATCTGGGTGTAGGTTCTTCCGGCAGACGAAGACATGGTCCTTCTGAGCATTTCCGTGGGATTTGGTAGAGGGAGAAAGAGATGAGGGGGAGAGAAGAACAGGAGGAGAGCACGTGAATGGTGACGTCACCTCCATGTTCAGTCTAGATACTGGAGGACTTGACTACTAGTCTACTAACTATCGATGATAATGCCATTATGATGCGATGCTATAGTGATGCTATTGACTATCAGACACTATGGCCTTGTCCACACGTGCTCCGTCTTCTCCGGGCTCTAAACAAGCGCCTTCAGCCACTAGATCTGTTAGCGATACGCCACCAGATATCAAATATCGAACGTACTTTTGTGCACAGAGCGCGTCATTTCAGTCGGATTGAAGTACTGAGTCATTCCGTCACTTATAGAGAACCTGACTGACTTTGAGCGCTGTTTCATGGCAGCTCGTGGAAGGTTGTCGATGGCGGGGGTCGACGGTTCGCTGACAGTCCTTGAGAATGACGGTGGCAGAGAATGTGGGATTGAGTGACTTTCTCTCAGAGGCAGCTTTGGGTCTTGCTTTGGCTCTGCTTCATTCTGTGTTTTCTGTGTGTTCTGCGTGTTCTGCGTGTTCTGCGTGTTCTGCGTGTTCTGCGTGTTCTGCATGTTTCCCTGGACGGCATATCCAGTACATTGTTGACGCTCAACATTAATCGGAGGGAGCAGCATTGCGTAAGAGTCCAGTTTGGGAAGTAATGTTAGATCGAAGTTGCAGAGGAAACGGACGAGACATAGTTTTTAATAAAGAAAATGTGTTTCTGCCGGCAAAGCTTGCTGCCTTTCGAGACATATACCACCGTTGGTAGGCCTGAACCATGGCACCGTGATCCACCGCTAACGCACTCTTCCATGGCATTCTAAACGGTAGAACCAGTTTGACAGCTGTCGATGGATGTCATCCCCTATGTAATACGGCCAATGGTACCCAATGATTGCAAGGTGCCCAAAGTTTCCAGTTTCCCCTATTCCAAAGCTATGGCCTGTGGGCGACATAGAAACCTTTTCTCATGCAAGAAATTGGGCCTGTGATCGGGACTAGATTCCCTGCCAACAGAGTTAGACCTTGGCCTCTGGATCAAGGTCCTCCTGTTGAGGCCCCCTTTGCCAACCTTTGAAGGTTCATTCGGTCATAGGAAGGTTCGAATTTGCAGTTCAGTCCATGTCCGCGGCCAGAGTTCGCACATATAAAAACGTTCAAGCATATTACATACCCTGAGCTTAAACCAAAAGAATATCTCTGAATCAAATTCGGCTATAAATTCGCCATCCCCACTTGCATGAAGCCACCATAAACTCCCTTGAGGCATATATTTTTGTTCGCCTTACAAAACATCCTACTAATACATAGTGGTGGCGGAAGGCCATCCCTTCATCAAAATGGGTCCCGATACCCTGGGATATGATATGAATGCCCAGCTCCCGCATATGCCTTCTGGTCGTGTTTCTCCGTTCCTCGAGCTGGACCACGACTTCCCCATACAGGAGACTATTGAGAGCTTCCAGGCCCAGCTTGAGCATTCCTTGTCGGGCGGTTCCTGTGGACCGAACCCTGATAGAATGGCCACCGAGCTCTCCATCTGGGACTCGGCCAATTTACCAGGGCCTACGGCGCCTCAGGGCGCCATTCCAACTACCAGAATGCAGCCCAACTTTATGCCAAATGGAGCCTTTTCAAACTGGGCTCTGCCGCACGGTATCCTGCCAGATGGAGCTCCGCCGCACGGCGACATCTCAAACAGCGCGACGCCAGGCATGATGGGTCAACAGATAGACTGCTTCGGGGTTGCACAGGATCTAATAGGGGGGCCGTTGCTCAACTCCCCGAACAACCCTCAACAGACTTACATGGAGCTTTCAGAGGGCTTCGATAGCAGCGGCTACAGCAGGTCCAATTCGATCGACATGACCATGGCCAACGGCAACGTCTCAGGCATGGCACCTCCGTACGGGCCCATGCAAGCGCCACCGGTCCAGTTCGCCGTTCAACATGCACCAGCTCCTTACCCGATGGCCCCCATACCCGGCCGTGGCCGGGTCGCTCGCAACCATCGCAACAACCGCAACCGGTACGCACCAGCCCAATATGGGGTCCAGACCTCATCGTCATCACCAGATCTAGACTCGGCCTTAGAATCAGGCAGACCTCTGACGAAAGCAGAGCAGCGCCATGCCTCGCGGCGCGCCTCGCATAACGTTGTCGAGAAACGGTACCGGAAAAGACTCAACGCCAGATACGACGCGCTTGAGACCGCTATCAAGGAGTCGCAGTGTTCATTCCCGGTCGCGGGAGGCTGCTGTCCAGGCTCGGCCGGTAAAGCGCACGCGGAAATTGCACCGACAAAGCTCGAAAAGGAGGAAGTTACAGTACCTCTGGAAGGGACGAAGCCGCCTCGCGAGCGGTCTTCACCATCCAAGGCGAATGTACTCGGGGCCGCAATTGTGCGTATGCAGGAATTGGTAGACGAGGTCCATATGTTGAAGATGAAGTTGGCTATGTCTGAGGCTTCCCATGTTGCAGACTCGCAGCAGACAGTTCATGAGGCTGACGGTGTACGCGCCGGCGAACATACAAATGTACAGGATGCTAACAAGGATGTCAAAATGGAGGTTTGATACCCCGATACAGGAGGCTCTTTGGTGCTACTAACCTGCTATTTGTTCTTCTCTCGCCTTTTTCTGATCTCATTAATTCTTTTCTCTCTCTACGCCCCCTAAATTGGACTAACTCTTGGGCCTGCTGCTCTATTTTGTGTTTTCATACTATCACTCGTTTGTTGACTTGAAGTTGGACTTTTCTTGTTGGACTCTTTTGAAGTTGAAGTTGGTTTGCTTGGTCATTCTTTAGGGCCCAGGTTGTTACGCAAAGGCTATAGCTATCTATGAAATGCAGCGTTCGTTAACATTATTTGAGAATTCTTCGATTCCAGTTGGCGATTACCTTTATCTCAAAGACCACAATAGATTATCATTTCTACCCATACCAGCTGCGTAGCTCTCCTGTCCTCAATCGATGACAACGTATGTAAACCAAATTGTGACGCGTAAGCCTCTTGTACATTGAGTCGATGACCGCAAGACAAAACACATTTAGTCAGTTCTACTCCGTACACACAAAGTGGCTAGATCGATCTATCTCGCCGATCGACCTGATTGACGGAGAGATCGTCTTACTTTAATTCAAGTTCATGCATCGGCCGCGCGTCAAAAGTCAAGTCAACTTTTTAGTTTTTTGTGTACGAGTCGGAAGTCGGCAGGCTCTCTTTATCCGATTTTGATTTATTTTTATTTGTTTTTGTTTGGTTTTTGGTTGACTTTCTGGTTGACTTTGCAGCTTTCGATGTGGGTATCCGTTGTCTTATGCTTATCGTTATGCTTATTCTAAACGGGCACTCGTGAGGTCAGTGAGCTAAAGTTGAAGTTATGTTATTCAGTTATCAGATATATAGAATGTAAATAGACGCCTATATTGACTACCATGACAAAACAGGCCACCTACGCCTGCTTAATCAACCACCACCCAGCAGCCACAATCCCCGTCCCCCAAAGCACCGTCAGAATCCACGACCCAACCCGATCCCCCGTCGAAATCGGCTTCAGCTCCGCGATGTCATCGTCCGACGTATCCAGGTACTTCTCCTCCGCATCGGGATTCGTCTCAATCGTCTTCGCCTCCGCGCTGCTCAGCAGCATCAGATTCGCCGTAATCCCTCCCAGCGCCGCCTGCTGCACCTCCAGCCCCTTAATCCCATCCCACTTGGCGCCCCACCAGCGCGAGCCGCAAAGGTCACTCATACCATCGGACTCGCCCACGCACGACGTGCCGATTGCCACCGCCGAACTCTGCAGTTTGGCCTCGACCTCCGTCCGCAGCTCGGGCACGAGATTCGCCGCCATGGCCATCCACTGCGCTGACCAGCCTTTGAAGTTGAGCATGTTGCGGTCGCAGGTTTGTCTGGGCTCGCATGCGTATTCGGAGAACACTTGGCGGTTGTATTTCTCCGGGAAGAAGTCGTAGGTTAGTCGGCCGAGCAGGCCTTCTGCGCGCTTGCGCCATTTGGCGTCTTCGGTCTGTTTATATGTTAGCTGCTTATGTATCAGACAGAAGAAATGGAGTCATACGTAGTTGTACATGTAAGCAGCACCGGCAAGGTAGGTGCCGTAATTGTAAGACCACTGCATGTCGCCGCTGTCCTTGCAGTCGTTGTCGCCCGAGGTGGAATCGGCAACGAACCAATTCCGCTTCGGCTGGATAAGCGGCGAGGACTCGGACCAGTCCCAGTACTTCTCGGCCGCTTTTATATAAGTCTCGTTGCGGGTGAATCGGCCCAGCCGGGCAGCCAGCTGGAAGAGCCCGCCGTTGGAGATGGAGTTGCGCAGTGTGTAACCGGCCTGCCAGGGGTGGATTTGCCAGGTGATGCCACCGTCGCACTTCTCTGTGTCCCAGCGGCCGTCTTGCATGGTGAAGACGGCGCGGGCCAGCGAGGTCCACGTGGGCTTGTCCTTGACCTCTGGGAAACCAGTCTCAGAGGCGGTGATGGCTGCGAGACCCCAGAACATTTGGTCATCGTTACCCTGGGCGAGTTAGTTGATGGTCCTATCTATATGTTTTCCTGCAGGGATAGAGATCTCACCAGCCATTGACTGTAGTTGGAGTCAAAGTAGTCGAAGTTTTCACCGGCCTGGAACATCATGTCGTGCGAGACGACAGAATTGTGCTTATCGTAGCCAGACACCTGCCAGAATTGGATCATGGTCATGAACATGGCACCAGCGACATACCATGTGCCGGTCAGCTTGCCGGGAACATCGGTAGTCTGGTTCTGCAGGTAGAACTCCCACATTGGCTCGGTGATGGTCTTGCCAGCCTCCGTGAGCGAGTCTAAGCATGGTCAGCGAGGGCCCAATAGCAAAGCATAACACATACCAACGGAAGTAGGCTGGATCTCGATATTTGATAGGGCGAGCTGGCCCTGGAGCAGCAACACCAGGGCGGCCCCACTGAGGGACAGCACAGAGCCCCAGCGCATGTTTACTTTTACTAGTGGGCACCGAGCACTACTGAGCAGAGAGAATAATCAGGCGAGAGCGCGCTGAGCAGCGAAATGCAAGAAGCTGAGCAGGCTCGTTTGGGGTGAGGTTTAAGAGAAATCGCACCTGATCCGGCCAAGTGCCAGCACGCAGACCCCTATTAAGCAGCTAAAGATAGCCCGCAAATCAGGCCCTGCGAAACGCACAAACGCCCCTTGCCCAGCATGCGCCAAGGCAGGCGCAGCGCTGGGCTTGCGGTTCTGTCCAACGGGAGGGGGGCATTCTTCAATGATTCTGCACAGATGGAGTCCAGCCAAGGCGGACCAGTCACAGTCCGGCCTAGTGTGTTCCAGTCTCTCCCTTGATTACTTAAGCCATTGTTGCACCGGAAAGGGGAGCTGACTCATCAGGCAGCAGCTTTAACCCCGTGACCTCCGTCGCTTCCGCTGACCAAGGCCTCTTGGCGCTGCCTGAGGCTGCAATTATCTAACTTGAAGACTGATCCAATCATAAGTGAAAATAAATCACCCTGACAACCAACAAAGCAGATCCAGAACCCGATTCTGCTTCCCACAGCCAGTAACTCGTCTGTCAAGTCAACACCACAATCCATGGGTCGAGACTCGGGCGTTTGGATATAGACTTAGGACTGGGACTAATCCAGGTCGTTTGATGTGAGCCTTGATGGGAAGGGTACATTTTCCGCCTGGACAGGGGACTTCAATCTATCAACCACTCAAACTGTTCCAGAGCATTTAACTTTTACTTGGATAAAAAACAAGGTTTTTCCCTTGTTTTCTTCTCGAAATGTCTGCCTAGCTCGTTGAACCTAATCTTTCCTATTATTTTCGACGGAAATGTTACCCTATTTCTATCATACGGCTTTCATTATATGCAGAGCTCTGCTGCTTTGAACCTTCCGTAGTCTTCTTCCTTGGACCGGGTACCTTGGACCAGGTACCTTGGACCGGGGTACTTTCTCCACTCACACTATCCCAGGCTTGCGTACTGCACCTGCACCGTTTTCTCTTTGTCATAGACGCAGGGCGCTCAGGCAGTCAATTTGGCCAAGGTTACATCTGTGCAACAAAGAGATCATACGTCTTATTAGACAAAGGCGCGGAAATTAACAAGATACAGGTTTTAGTACAGGCACGACTAATATACCTTGTTACTGAGGCTTGCTCTACTTCATAGTACCCCCATGCAGACTAGAGTTCTCGCACTTTGAGAGAAATCTTTTCAGCGGGCTTTGGGATTATTCGAGGAAGTTGGGTGATGGGCACTGCAAATTGTATTAAAACTGGCAGTAATGTCCCTCCTATCAAATGAAGGTACGCGCGTCAATTTTATCCGCTTTATACTTTACGAATATACTATCAGCAAATGTCGTACTTCGCCCTGAATGACCCGTTCGGGAGCCGCCTCGAGCCCACTGCAGACCAGTCACATATACTGCCAGTTGTTGGACAAATCCCCTGTTACAAATCCTCTCTCGGGAAGGTGGACCATTAACCTAATCGGCTGGGATGTCTCGGTTCCCGCGAGTGGCCTGACCCGTCTTAGAGTTTAACCATTTAGATTTCGCTAGTCTTACAGTTTGAGAGAAGGAACCTGAATTTGTGGTACCTGGTCGCAGACTTGTACCCGCTCTTGTATCTTTTGGCATCCCTCATTGTGTAGGCTCAAATCAGGCCAGGGACCTGAACCCATCCTTAGTCCAAGTGGCGTGACAATACTAGGCTGCGATTATATGGCTGCCAAGTCTAGAATACTTTCGTTGCTGCAGGACAACGACCTTGTGCTGTCAACCGATCACTTTTTACCAGCTGGATAAGTGGTGACGTGTGACTCAGAGTAAGCAGGCGGTTCTTTCCCTTTTTATTTTTTGGTTTCGTTTTTAGGAATCGTGCAGGGGCATGTCAACTTTATCCGTCCGGTCCGGTAGCTCTTGAGACCTGCTGTATACACCGTATTGCTCGGATTTGTGGGCTAGCTCCGAGATCGGTGCGGAGATAAGCCGGATCAGATAAGAGACCGAGACCCACTGCGGAACTGGGGGGATAATGATTACTCCGCCTGGCCATATATACACCGTAGCAACTCCCCCAGTGCCGACGAGGTAATTATCTCAGTCGCAATTATGGCTAGTGCATTGAAAAACATCATCGTTGTCGGGGGGTCGTACGTCGGAAAGTCAACCGCCCAGGAGCTGGCAAGGGTTGTCCCCAAGACACACCGCGTGCTCCTGATCGAGCCCCATAGCCACTTCCACCACCTCTTCGCATTTGTACGAACCACCTTTATCTGTTTAGAAGCTAGCTAATGTAATGACAGCCTCGCTTCGCCATTCTTCCAGGCCACGAACACAAAGCCTTCATTCCATACTCCGGATTATTCTCCTCGATTTCCACCCCGACAAACCACACTGTCATCCAGGCCCGCGTCCTCTCCGTGCAAGCCCAGCACGTCAACTTGGATCGCGAATGGCAAGGGTCCGGCAAAATCCCATTCGAATACCTTGTCCTCGCAACAGGGACGCGCCTGTCGGAGCCAGCAGGCATGAGAGACAACGACAAAGTCTCCTCAGTCGCATATCTCCAGAAGCACCAAGCGGACATCAAGCGCTCAAACTCGATCCTGATTGCCGGCGGTGGTGCAGTGGGCGTCCAGATGGCAACTGATCTAAAGGAATACTACCCAGGAAAAGAAATCACCGTCGTGCAATCAAGGCCGTATCTCATGCCGCAGTATCACTCCAAGCTGCACGAGTTGATCAAGGAGCGCTTCGACGAGTTGGGGATTAACTTCATCACCGGCTCTCGAATCAAAGTCCCCGAAACTGGATTCCCATCAACAACCCCGTTCCCTGTCCACCTCACAGACGGCACGACACTCCCCTCGAAGTACGACTTCGTCATCCTGGCTACCGGCCAAACACCAAATAACGGTCTCATCGCCGACCTCCCCACCTCAGGGGAGGCAGGATCCCTCGTTAACCCGGACAACGGCTTCATCCGCATCCGCCCGACAATGCAGTTCCTCGACCAGAAATATCCCCATCTCTTCGCCGTCGGGGATATTGCAGACACAGGGCTGCGCAAGGCTGCCAGACCAGGCAATGCACAGGCAGCTACCGTGGTGAAGAATATCCAGGCCATGATTGAAGGCAAGGAGCCTGTTGAGGAGTTCCCAAGACAGCCGGCCGGTATTCACCTTACCTTGGGATCAGTATGTCTCCCCTGCCTATAATACCACACCTGTCCTCTCGGAGAAGGGCGCTAACAATGAATATAGAAAGATAACGTCGTCTTCCGCAATCCAAACGAGGCGGAGGGTCAGATGGAGCCGACAATTATAAAGCGGACTGAGTATGTTCTTCTTCTTTTCTTCTTAAATTCTATGCTAATTATGTTTAGTGGTCAAGACGATATGGGCGTTGAGGGGTGGTGGGAGAGATTAGGAGTTAGTGTGAACGATGCACGACAGTACCATCTTTAGACCTTTTCTTTGAGTACTTAAGGTTGTATATAAAGCGCGTTTTATTTAGACTGGATTAATTCAGAAAGATACCCTGATCCAAACCTTCTTTACTTCCTAATTCCGTGCAATATAACTACCGTCATCAATCCTAGCAGTATACACCCTAACCGAAAAATCACCTTTGAGGAACATGCAGGGCAGAATTACGGCAGTGGCAAATACTCGCCAGACAGCGGCATTATCATCGGGATTGGGACGGATACCATATGCCGTAAACCCGTATATCCGGGCTCGGATATTTGGAAGAGCTGTTTACTAGGAAAGTGCAATTGGAAATGGATCAATTACGGCAGGTGCGACTGATAAGGCGAATCCATTGGTACCTCTTTCCCTTTACAGAACTACCAAACAGGGAAGGAGCGGCTCTATTCATGAGATGAATTGGAAGGTGCGACCCTTGTAGATATTGAATGTACAAGGCAGGTACGGGCGGGACTTTATAGCTGAAAAGGAAGGTGCGATCAAGATACGTCCAGGTTGGCTAGCTTGTCCCTTGATGAAAGTTAGAAAGCTTAAAAATGTTCAATGCTTATTTCAACATCGGTGGGGCGTGTCTCAGTGGCATTGTATGGAGTTAATGCCTTAATACTCTACACGTCTTAGTGCCTTAGATATCTATACAACAGGCGCATATACAAATCCCAGCCGATCAATCTCATCCCCACTCCTCCCCCAAGCCCCAACAACCCCCCAGCCATCCTCCGCCTCATACTCGACACACTCCTCCGTCTCCTTGCCCACGCTGACCGAGTTCCCTTGGTCCGTAGTCACAGCAATATAGAAAATCCGGGTGTGGTTGTTATACTTCCCCTGGCAAAGCCGGGTCTTGGTCCAGTTCTCATCGTCAGCAAGGGTGAGTTCCTGCGCTGACCCGCCGGATCCCCCGTGCTTGATCGTGTCCCCGTTTGACAGGGTGAGCGAGATACTGTCGACGCGGTTTTCGCCGGAGAGCGAGATCGTGCTGGTTTTGAGACCACTCGTGGTGGGGAGGTTGGGGAGGTCGTTGAACCAGGTGCTTCATCCGTTCAGCTAGCTGTCCAGTATCATTTTATAGTTTTGGAGGACTTACCCATGAGGACCACCGTATAGATCACTCAGTCGGAATGAGTCTGACTTCGTCCAGCTAAAGTCACTAGCTATCGGGTTATGGTCTGAGAGGATTGATCCGTTGTTGCTGAGGAATTTCTCATCCTCGTAGGCCCACGACGTCGCCTCAAGAGTTAGGGCTGGACTTCCACGATAGCTACCGGCAGTCAGAACCAATCATCCAACACAGAGAAGAAGAAAAAAGGGAGGGTAAAGGGGGAGTACAAAATCTTATCCACAGTCTCACAAGTCTTCACCGTCGACGGGTTCTCACACGTAATCGCATCGATGCCCTCCTCAGGCTGCACGCCATCCAGAACCAACTCAACCCACGGGTTCGCCATATTCTCCTGCTCCTCGAAGACCCGGATATTCTCGCCAGACGAGGTATACCGCGCGTTCGTGTCCCCGAATACGAGAACCGCGTTGCCCAGGGAGTTGTTGGCGATGTAGTCTGCCACCTGCTGCAGGTTTGCGCTGCGGGCTTCGACGTCTTCGTCTTCGGAACTACATCAACATCAGCATTTCCCTCTTTATCGAATTATCCATGGTTAAAAGACATACCCAGCATCGGAATGCAGATTATAAAAATCCGCATAAACACCCTCTTCAAACCGCACCCGCATAACCGTGAACCCCTTGGGCGTGAGACAATCCGCTCCGCTCGCTTCAGAGCAAGTCTCCCACTTGATACGCTCAAAGTCGATCCAGTCGTAGTTGGAGAGGGTGTTCAGCCCCGAGCCAAAAGGGACGCCGCCCGATGTTGCGGTGCGGTAGGCGTGGGTGTCTGTTTCATATAGAGCGGCGTGGTAGTTGAAGTCCTAATTGCCTTTGTAAATATACTTGCTTGGCTTTGTTTGTAACTATGTTAGGGGGCGTACCTCCTGGACATGGATAACGTCGTAGCCGTACTCAGCGAACCGCTCGCCGATCATCTTGGTGTTCTCGGTCTTGTCGCCTGGGACATCGTTGCCGTTGATGATTTCGGGCAGGCCGGCGACGTTGAAGGAGAGGACGTTGAAGGTGCCAGACGTCGCAGCGAGTGCTGGACTCAGCAGAGACGCAAGCGAGAGAGCTCTCATTGTGTCTGTACCGTAAATGAAAATGAGAATGAGAAAGAAAAGAGGATGGTTATCTCGGAAATACAGGCGATCGTCAGGGCAGACCGGCATACATATTTATAGTCTGCATGAGTAAGTGACGTCCCGACCGGCCTTGTCTCTGTTCGTGCATTGCTCCGCAGCTAATGGGCTGCTAGGCCGGTTAGTTCCTGTTAGTCTGAAGAGTTGGGGGGATTTATCCACGCGCCACGTTTGCGGTCGACGATCTTCTATAGGCGGAGTGCCGGCGGACTGCAGGCGGACTGCACGGAAGTTGGTGTTGCAGCCAGTGACACCGAGTAAAAGCAGCACAGGTAGAATATATATTAATGTCAATTAATTAAAATTAAACTAGACTAACGGAACGAGACTATATATAACAGACGGACCAAAGTACAGTACATGATCAAGCAAAGGTATTATTATTATTACAGGGCTGTGATGGAAACCCGCTTCGCGCCCGCATTGCCGGTCAGCAGCGCAGACCCGCTCGACTGGCGCAGGTGGTTCTCATGCTTCTCCGCATCGCCCATATCCAGACTGAACCGGCGGGGCTTCTGCCACATACCCGCATCGTCGCTGGCCGTCGCAACCTCCAGTCGCTCAACAGGAAGTCCGAACTTGGTCGCGACTTGGTGCACGCGCTCCTGCGCGGTCGCCGCGTCGATGGCAGCGCTCTGGCCCTCCTTTGCCAGGCGCATCTGCGCGTGCTGGAGCAGCTCGAGGTGCTGTGTCACGGCGTCGACGGCGCCGCCCTGGGCGTGTTCCTCGCTGTTGAGCAGCTCGGAGAGGGCAGTCTCGTGCAGTGCGGCGGCGGCGAGGTAGTTCCCGGACGCGGTGTACAGGCCGGAAAGCAACTTGTTGATCTCGAGGGTGACAGGATCACAGTTGCCCCAGACCTGCCGGAGGTTGTAGCAGATGTCCTTGCCCAGCTGGGTGGCTGCGTTGACACGGCCGCGGCAGAAACGGGTCTCGACGAGACGTCGGCCGATCCAGACCACGGCGGACAGGGACCAGGTCCTTTGGATCATGCGGGAGGTCCAAAGTTCGGTAAGAATGGCCTATACAGTTAGCTTATAGGTATATTATCTGGGACGGGATGACATACCTCGAGATCTTCAAACATCTCGTGCTCACCGAGAACGGTGATGAGGTCGTTGAGCTCCGCAAATGGCAGCTCGGAGAATTCCAATGGGATTTCTTTGGCGTTCTTCATGACGCTCTGGAGGAGCAGCTCGGACTCAACGGCCATTCTCTTGGCTGTAGCCTCATCCGAGCACTTCGTAGTCTGGTATCCGCTCAAATACAGACAGAGCTTAATAGAAGTGAAGATAGTCTCCGGCGTTCGCAGGCTGTCAGTCAAATGAGCCCACGAGTGGAACACGCCCGTAACAATAGCTGCATCGTCAAAACGGGACGAGTTGCAAAGGTCGCGAACAAGCCCGGTGGTCTCAGTGACGATGCTGATATTGTAATCGTCGTTGACACTCTGGCGTCGGCACAAGCTATAGAAGACATGGACAATGTCCTTGGAGCGCGCCGGTCGTGCCACAGACAGAGTGTTGCAGAAGTACTGGTACAGCTGGTCGTCGGTGTTCTTTGCTGCCGTGGTGTGCCTCTGTTGAGCTTGGAGCCGGCTGAGCTTTTCGCCATTTGCCAATGTCGGCATGAGGTCGTGGCTAAGCAAGCTCTGCTGGAAGTTGCTGTAGATCTGTCCCTCGCGAGACAGTTCATCAAGAATCTCGCGCGAAGACTGGCGCTTGCCAAAGACTTCCTCGAACGCAGCAACAAAGACAGCGGGGCGGTGCTCATTCAATGCCTGGCGGTGGGCAGCTGGCGTCTCCTGGATGACCTTCTGGTGGAATTCACTGATCAGCGCATAGCCTTCATCAATGTATCCGGCTTCCAGATAGATCTCAGCCAGCTTGTGACCACGGTCAACCAAGGTTCCCTGGTTCGCAGTCACACGGACGACCTCGTCAACGTGGTCGCCGAGGATCTGAGCGCCCTGCTGACGCGAGGTAGCGGAGCCGCTGTGGGCGTACATCCGAGCAATTTCGCGCAGCCACAACAGTGTCGTGGGAGCTGACAGGCCCTGGTGTTGCTTGGACAGTTCCAGCTCCTCCTGGTAGAGTCTACGCGCCTCGGGGGTTGCCAGGTTCTGGCGCAGGTACAGCTGTGCCATGCGGTGCTTGATGTCAATGGTAAGAGGATCTTTCATCTCTGGCAGCGAGCGCGAGACGTCAGACTGCGGAACCCAATCATGTGTGTTCAGCACCTGTTGGTACAAGTGAAGAGCCTCGCCCGTGTGACGGTCGCTCTCGGATGAAAGCCCGGCCAACAAGAGGGTGGCGTCACGGGTTCGAGGGTGAGTCGGCCCGTACAATTTACGGCAGAGCTGCTGGTGTTCCGATGCAAGCTGCTGGCGCTCGGCATATCCAGCCCTGACAGAAGAGTGCGTCAGGAGCGCCATGTAACCAGTGTAGGTCTTGGGAAGGAGACCCTCAAGGAGAGCGCGGTCGTAGCCATCCTTCTCGTCAAAGCGCACAAGTGTAGGCCACAAGTGGCGATACACCCCAAGAGCCGAGTCCCATTGCTGGTCCTGCTCGTAGAGACCTAGGAGGGCTACAGCCGCACGCACTCCGTTGGATGAGATCTTGCCATCTCGGATGCAAGCGCGGTAGATGTGGCGGTAGCTGTTTTCGGCTTCGGAGCGGCGCTCCAAGCGAAGAGCAAGGTCACCCTCGTAGTACCGGCTGTCAAGCGTGTGCTTGTCGTTCTCACCAAGACGCGAGCCAAAGAACTCGCTGACCTGGCGAAGCAAAACAAGAGCCTTGTCAAACTGGTAAGTGCTCTCGTAAAAGTCCACCACGGTCTTGACAACAGCCGTGACTGAGGGCACTGCGACCTGGTCCGCGGTGATGGCAGCCTTGAAGGCATTGCCGTAGACGGTGCTCGCGGTGGGGACATCCAAGCGGCGGAAAAGGCAGTAAGCGTGGTCTTGGGCCAGGTTCGCCATCATAGGAGCCTCCTCCTCTGTGAACTTCGCCTTCGAAGTAGGGTCTTCAAAGGTAGGCCAGGCGTGCTTGAGGACTGCACAAGCACAGTCGCTCCCCTGGCGCCATTGCTCATCACGCATGTGCTGACGCGCAAGCTGGTGGCACAGCTGAAGCAAGGGAAGACGCAGGCGCTTTTCGCCAGTGGTTGCGTAGGCTATGCTATCAAGCCATTCGGGAAGCATCTTGCTTTCTTCTAGAGAGAGGTTACCCATAGCATCACCGGCATGTCCCTCACCCGGGATAGCTCCCCGAGTAAGAGTCTGAGCTAGGCCGACTGCATCGGAGTGGTACTGCTTGTTGTTGGTCTTGTAATACTTCCATAGTTGGATTCCCAGAGCACGGTCCATGTCGTAGATTTGCATCTCGCGAGCCTCCCCGCGCAACTGCTGCGCACGTTCGGCCATCTCCGCAGATCTGACGCCACCATCTGCCTCCAGCTCGGCGGACAGTTGACGAAGAAGAACAGCAGCCTCGTCAGGGCGGCGCTGGCGCTCGAGGAACTTGGTATAGTAGAAAACAACCTTGGTCTTTTGATCCCATGGAGTCCTGTTCTCTCTATCCGGAGTGGACAGACTCAGCCACAGTCTGGACAGAACCTCCTCGGCCTTGTTAGGCTTGGAGTATTCCTCGTACATCTTAGCGAGGGCAAGCGAGTAGGCCACGCGGCGAGGATCCGAAACATCCATGGAGCGGACCATAGTCTCGTACTTGGTGCGTGCAAGTTCCAAGGCCATGTCGTCCGGAGGAGCGATGTTGAAGTTGTTGCTGAGGTATTCAGCAGCGGCCAAGGTTTCCGACGAGTAAGGCCCGTACGACTTGACGGTCTGGCCGTAGAACTGCTTGGAAACAGCATAAGCTTCATCGGATTTGTTTTCCTCGCGATAAGTCCCCACAAGTCGGTCGAGGTACTGCAGGCGCTGCGCGAAGCTAATGTCGGACGAATCCCAGCCGTCCAGTGTCATACCGCGGAGCGCATCTGTCTTGAGGCCAGCTGCGCCTTGCGCTCGGCCGGCACCTTCAGGGGTGGCAACGAGAAGCTGCTCAAGGTCGCGAGTGATCTTATCCGTCGGGCCCAGGCGGGTGCGGCTGCGGGTCCATGCCTCGTAGAGATGGTCGTTAGCCCAGGGTGCATGAGAACGGTCTGCAGCACGAGCACTCAAGATGAGACCCTGCAAGACAGCAGGAGAGTCAGGGCCGAGGACGTGACGGCGCACTGCCACGGCGAGGCGGTACAGCTCGACGATACTAGACCGACTGAATTCAGACTCCTTGTTGGTGAGCTCGAGCTGGGCAAACAGAACCGAGTCAGGCATGGCCTGTTTGAAACCCGTGGTGTAGGAGAGCTTATCCCCCGAAGCCATGGTCGACGAGAGCATGTGGGATAGCCAGTAGCGAGCGGCATACTCCAACAGGACATGGGCATCAAGATAGCGGTCTCGTGCAAGGACAGGCATCTTATCCCAAGAAACATGAACCTCGTCCGTCAGGTTCCGGCGGACCCATCCCAGGGAGCGAATCAGGAGGTCATGGTGGGCGTCCGCTAGGCTGAAAGAAACTTCCTGTTTCATTTGCGACCTTGCCTGTATATGCTCGCGGATCAGAGGGTGACGGTAAGCAACGAACCCATCGTGCAGTGTAACCAGTCGTCGGAGCGGTTCGAAGACTTCGCGGTCCAGCTTTCCAGAGCGAGCGGTAGCCCTGAAAGTCTGGGAGTCGATGGCAAGGAGTTGCTCAACCTCTTGAGGGCGAAGCGGGCGTTCCGATACGGTAAGCCAAGAAAGGAGGCTACTAGTGCCAGGCCGCTGGAGGTTTGTGTTGCGCAGGTGGAAATCAATAAGGCCACCTAGGTTGCCCGGGATCTGGTTGACTGCTGAGTTCATATCATTATACGTAGGCTGGGTACGCAACGCCTCAACAGCCAGCTGGGCCCAAATGAAACAGCCCTGAGAGCGAGATGCAATGGAGGAGACCAATGATTCACGCTGGGAGGAGCCCAACCCAGAGAAAGCGGAGTCATAAGTCACCAGGTCGCGGACGCAGGCGCTGAGATCATGTGCAGTAACAGACGCATCCATCGCGATCTGGTGAGTAGTAGTAGTCTCCTTGATAGGGATCTGGTCCGTAGTCATCGGGCGCGTGAAGACAACGAGCTTAGATGGTGTGTCGACGACGACGTCCTGTAAAAGTCCAAGGAAGGCACCGACTGTGCTCTTGGCATGCTTGATTTGATCCAGCCCGTCAACAACGATCATGAAGTGCAAGTTAGACTGCGTAGCCGTGCGGACGGCAGCCCACAGAAGGCTCTCAACCTCGGGATCAGGTGCCCCGGCCTCACCCTGGTCGAGGGCACTGCTAATGGCAGTAATTATATCACTTTGGGTCTTGCGGTTCGTTACGCAACAGTCAAGCATCTGGATCAGGATGCCCTTGAGGACGCTGAGGGTCAGCGTCGTAATCGGGACATCGGAACGGATGACAACAGGAATCGTATTCCAAACATCATATTCCGGGGACAGCTGCAAGCGCTCAATTGCCCACTGGGACAGTGCACTCTTTCCAGCGCCGGGGTTTCCACGGACAAGCATCAAGCTTCGCGGACCAACGGTGAAGGTGGTGAGATGAGGTTCGAACCACGAAAATGACCCTTCAGCAAGCGAGTGGGTCTGGCTTTCGAGGAGCATTTGCAAAGGGCGATCCTGCAATTCAAGGAACTGGTAAACAGACTCCAGGTCGGCGTATTGGCTCTTGGCCGATTTCGAATTCAGGACAATCCAGGTCCACTTCCGCGTCCGGCGCCAGTGAGTAGTAAAGCGGTTGAAATAGCAGAAGAAAGTGTGGTTGGTGGCCTCGATCATGGGCTGCCAGCTCTGGGTGCGTGCAGCCTGGCGGTATTCTGCTGCAATGTGTACAGTCAACTGGAGAAGGTGGGCGTAGATTTCAGCAACCTCTTGCTGCAGGGCCCTCGAGCTCTGGAACTCGCTCTCCTGCTGGAGAAGGAATGAGATGCCGAGTGTGACGCGGCCATAGCGACTGAAGATGTTATCGACCATGTCCACATTGTCGATACCCATCTATTCCCAATTAGCATACCATCGCAACCTAATATTTATATAAACCCACCTCCAGTAAAAACAGCGTAGTTCCCCAGACCATCTTGGTCGCCTCTTCAGCGCCATCAATGAAGCTAGTAACGGAATCACGCAGAGATGCCACAGCAAAGGCCAAACGAGACGCTCTTCGAAGCGTACTATCAATACGGCTGCCGTCCGCCGGCATCCGCCTCAATCGCTCGGCAGCAATGGCGTCAAAGAAGACATCGACGGTAGGTGATTTCTGCTGAAGTTCTTCAGAGGATATCCCCAGGCGTTTGGGGCATTCGTCAGCGACGGTTTCCACGACACTCCGCAGAATAGGCAGAGACGTTGCGGAGCCGCCGCCGTCGATAGCATCGATCTCCACTCCAGGCATGCTGTAGGGTGCCGCAATGTACCCAGACATGGCTGTGCGATGGATGGAGGGATATAGTGTTTAGTCCTGGGAAAGAAAAAGGGGGGGTCGTAATAGGATGCGGAGAATTTCGAAGATAGTTATATCCAGACAACGGTAAGGTTACAGAAGTCCAATTCCCTGAACGCCTGACATCATGAGTCTCTTCCCAGTGCGCTCCTCATTGGAAGAGCCGTCATGGCCAACACCGTGGGAAACGGAGAGAAGCTCATCTTGCTCGATGGAAGGAGAGTTTGGCGTAGTCGTGGTGTCATGGTAATAGTTTGGAAGAGGTGGTAAGTCGATGACATCAACCGAGGAATGCCCCCCCGGCGGATCTTGGAGCGGACCTGGAAATCGACACGATTGGAAGGGATGAGATACGCAGACCCGACCCACGGGGCACACTCTAAGTTCTCTGATGAGATAGGGCACAACATCCACAATCGATGATGATTTCAGTGTGGGGGGCCATCGAGTTTGATGATGAGGAGACATGGGGACCAGGCGGGTCACGTGGGGTTCGCACTCCACTGTATACAGCCATCATCCATTTCGCAGACTCAGTTCCTTGCTTGATTCAAGCAATCATGTTCTTTTTTGCCCTGGGTTCCTCGAGGTTCCTATCCAGGACACACGCCACCTGCTGATTACCTTATCGTCTCCCACGCAGGTACAGAGTACACTCTCAGTCTGGCGCGCCTCCAGGGAAACTTATCCGAGAAAAGCATCAGCCAATTCTGAACTCGTTATGTTTTCCGATAAAGGCTTTGTCTAGATGGTCTTTTATGGATTCATTTACGTTGGTGGCTTGCGATCGCAGTCGTCTCGGTTCCTTAGGCGGCAAAGGCAAGCCTGTTGATACCCGCTGAACAGGACGCAAGAGGTGGGGAATGCCGACATGCCGGACTTAAGGGAGAGGAGATCATGATATAGTTGTATAAACTTGGGAATGTGTTGGTAAGATGTGGTGATTGAGATGAAGGTATTTCGATGTAGATGGAACTGAGATTGATTGCATTTCATTGCAGCCGTGCGGGGTTCCTGAGCGTATTTGAAGTTTCTCAACGCCTCAATGCTTTTTTGAGCACATGGCAGTAGTATGTAAGTTTTATTATCAGATCATATAAATTTATATTCGACCCAATCCTACCAACCTACGCCGTGCTGGCGCTGGTGCTGAGCGTGGTCGCTCTAAGAAATAATATATTTCAGTCCAAAGCCCTTCCGTTAATAAATCGAATATAATATAATATAGTACATTTTCATCCATACATATCTCCATAACTCATTAAATAAAATATACAGCACCCCAGGAGTTTACTCAAGTCGTGTCATTGCGAATCAGCAGGGGTGTCGGGGAAACCTCGGCAAATCCAGTCTCCCTGGAACTGTTCTCCGACTTGAGAGAAACAGAAACGAAGCTGTTCGGGCAACCATCAAAGTATTAGGTTATTTACCAGAGTCCTTGAAATCAAGAACTGCAGTACACTGGAGGCAAGAATAAGTCACCAAGTTGACATCTTGACGCTTGTAAAAGCGAGTGCAAGTGCAAGTGCAAGTGCAATGGCCTGATTAGCCTCCGTTCTCGGCATGGCCGGGGTTGCAAATAGCGCCCTTTGCTCGCAGGGCTCGCAGCCTAGCAAGCAGTAATTTAGATTAAAGCGGATTAACCGGATCTTTTCTGTTCTCGACTCCAGAAGAGGAGACGAGTCAGGGCTGCGGAGTGGTGGCCCGTCCGCGCTGCAGCCGACGCGACCGACCAACCCAACCCCTCTTTGTTCCGGTAGTGAGTGGGGAAGCTCAGGCCACACCGGCTTCATCCAGATCCCACGTCCAGATTGTCGAGCGAGATGAACGCATTGCGGTAGTTGTAGCTAGTCGAGTGATCATGGTAGTCCATCGTCATGAAATCGGGGTCGACGTCCATTGGGTAGTTGTGATGGGGGTACTGGTGGTGTGCGGGGGTTCGGATGGTAAAGCCGCCCTGGGGGTCAACGGGAAGCCAGTTTGCGGTAAACCGGGTCGAGCCGTCGGGCATTTCCAGCGGGGTGAGACTTGTTTCCTGCTTTGCAGAAGTAGAGGGTGAAGAGGGGGCTTTGCTCTGCGCCGTGGCTGCAGTGGCAGTGGCAGCGGCAGCAGTAGCGGCCACATGATCGTAAGGTGCAGGTCCAGGCTGGCGGGGGCCCTCCATCGGTGCAAAGTAGCCCGATGGCGCAGAGCTGGTGCCAGCGTTGCTGTCTGGGAGTTGGTAGACCTGTGGGAACTCGAAAGTCGGGACATCGTGCTCGTCTGTGTCGCTGGCATTGGAATGGTGGCTTGGACTTGCGCTGGGAGAACTGATGGCTGCCTCTGCGACGGGCGATGAATGAGTGTAGCCTCCTGCTCCTGCTGCTGCTGGGGAGTGAGTGCTGGCGCTTGAAGGGATGTTCATGTAGAGTGCACGTTCAGTCGCCAGTTGCGAGGCGGTACGGAGGAGGTCGTCGAGCGAGTACGGCGTGCCGTGATCTGATGGTAGATTGTCGAATCTGCTATCCAGACAAAGGCTCGAGTCAGGGCTGCCGTTCACCTCGTGCGGACTCCACTCATACCTTGGTAAGACCTTATCCGACCGGCCGGTAGGAAAGCCGCCTGTCTGGATAGGGGACAACTGCTGGAAAGGCGTCTTGCCCGACGCAGGGGAGGCAAACTCGTAAGCTACCTGGTTGGCATCCACTGGCTGCCACGGGGGCAGGTCGAAGCTGTTGATGCCGTAGGGGTTCCTATACCACATCCCCTCGTCCCCAGCAACACCGAATCCCGGGTCTGGATTCATAGGGTCAAAGCCCCAGGGAACATCGCAAGGCATGCTTGTCTCAGTCATTGTGATTAATATATTCTTGCTTTCCTGTTCAAGGAGCACCGCAGATTCCAACAGTGCAATCGCTGCGATCCAGTCGACAGCGACAGGTTCAAACACAGCACCTTAGCTCATGAAGATAGCTGCTGGAGCAAAGACAGAGGTATCCGTTGGATTTAAAGCTGCAGCTTGACTCAGACTCCATGAGGGCAAGAAGTGGACAGGCCGAGAGCGAGCACCTTAAATGGAGGAGCCGTGCCCATAAATAACAATAAATCGAGCTACTCCATACTTGACTACCCCGTACAAGCACAATGGGGAAGGAGGTGCGCTTCGGTAAATTGAGCACAGGCGATGATTCGATGCCCACAGCCGGTGCTTGCAGTCTCCCCACACAAGGTCCGTTCATTCCATTTCCCCTGCACGTTCGAGAAATTGAAGGAGGCCTGCAGACGCGACCGTTCGATCGTCGCCTCGGGAGGCAAAAATACGGCGTCGCAGATTCAGGCATTCGATCCTGCGAGTAGGCGTTGTTTCGAATTAACCGAGTCCGTTTCCCCAGATTTCTCACGTGGAGGAACAGAGAAGGTTAAGAAAAGGCTGGGTAAATCTCGGTAGATAGTTGCTCGGTAAAAAACGAATTAGCCGACTCGCTGGTCAAGCCACTCGGCTCGGACTGCGCGCTGTCTGGGGAAAGGATCCCTTGCCGACTGGGGGCAAACGTCCGGCTGGATTCTGGATTCTGGATTCATCCTGCAGCAGGTCCTGCTTGAGACTGGGAAATTGTGGGGACGCATCATGGGGACAAGAATAGGCTCCCCAGACTCAGGACTCGACCGTGCTTGGAGAAACAGTGACAAACAATTACTCCGGACAGGATGATGCGACTCGTACAGGTAGAGAACAGTGTATTTACATAGTACATTGCAAACAGATCTATTCACAATTCATGCAATTAATTAAGCATTGCACGGAATCCCTTGAGGCCGTTTCAACTCCGGCTAGGATCGACGATTAAAGGATCAGCCATCGCCAGAGATACGCTCCGGAGTCCGGAGGGTACCTGACGATAGCCCGAAAGGCTCGAATTAAGATTTGGGCACCCCGCAAACGAGGGCAGGGTGGTCCGACTGCCGGTGGACAAAGGTGGGCTGGAAACCTAAAATCAGAGAGCCAACCCAGTGCCTTTCCTCGTCCACCGATACAGCGCTAGCACGGCCTTTCGCCGGTGGCGGATCTCGCTGTGGTTGACTGGCCTCCCCCGCGCCTGGGCAACGGCACTGCGCATGACCTGTCGGAAATTTCTCTGATACTCCGTGTTCAAGGTCACCACGCACGACTCGGTGGCTCGGATCATCACCTCGCATGCATTGAGAATGCCCTCCCCGGCCTCCTTCTGCAGCCGCTCAACGATCAACAGGAGAAGGAAGCTCCCTTGCAGCAACTGGATCCCGAAGAAGTAGGGCATGAAACTAATGTCGGGATCGAATCGGAGGATTTGGTCCACCGAGTCCGCCGCGTCCAGCGCGTGCGAGATGGTCGATGCAAATGCGGGGGACGAGGTCCAAAAGTCCTTGTCCTCGATCAGGGAGACGGGGTCCCATTTGCCCACCAACAGAATGTGGAGCACATGCACAAGATACGAAGCATATGAGATTACAGTTTGCGTGTGCCATGCGTAGGCCTGGGTGAGGGATGGCTCGGCTGGCAGTTGATCGGGGGTTGCGTGCGTGTAAGTGGACGAAAGGGGCGCCTCTGGATCGGTGGTCGTAGCGGCGAAGGTTGTGAGACTAGCCTTGTAGATCTCGAGCTGGCGAAGAACTTCGCTTACATGGACATTCCACGCGTCCTTGCCGTTAAGTCGCATGCCAAGCATCGGATGGTTCCTCGCTTGGTTGAGGTCGATGAGTTCCCCGGTGATGGTCATGAGGGGGAGGAAGAAGCCAAAGACGGAATGGTCATGGCAGATGAAGTTGGGGAACAGTCGACGCTTGTTCTTGTCCGCAGAAAGCAGACACTGGGGCCCATCAGGCTTTGGGCTGTTGCTGTGGATGACACCTGACTGCCATGATCCCTCGTCAAGTGGCAGCAGGAGGTCTTCGCTTTCGGCATCTAGCAGAGCCAGAGGCCGGTTGTAGCAGAGTGCCAGATGGCGGTCCATAATGTAGAGAAGCCACCACGTGCGGCGCCGCTCCTCGCGATGCTCTTCAGTGATGGTATTGGTTTCCTGGCGGTCGCAGACACAGTTCAAACTCGACCTGGTTGGGTTTGAATAGTCAAACACGGGGCCTGGGTCAGCGCCATCCCAGCCAGGTAGAGTGTATCCAAAGGGCGGACTCGATCCCTCGACTTGCCCTTCGCCATTTGGCATAACCTCAATCTCTTGGTTCAGCTTGAGCTCTCTAGCCAGGGTAAATGCAGCATGCCACCATCGCATACTAGCGGCCTTTTGCTCGCTAGATGAAATGATAGAAGCCACGTGAATGTAAGTAATGACATCGTCGAGAGATCCTGCAGGTCCGACAAGTCCTCGATCATCACCCCCTCCTTCGAACGGGTGATGCACTGTAGTCGGCGGGAGTTCCTGCCCAACACCGGCAAACGCCGGATCATTCGTGGCGGCCGCAGCTGCAGCTGCAACTGCGGCGGCGGCACCTCCTTGATCCTTAAAGGAAACATGAATTAGGGGTCGTAGTAACCGGAGTGTAAGAGCGCAAAGAAATTGGCATATTCTCTTCCGCTGGGGCGGGGAAATAGGCAGTGAAAAAGCCCTGTCATCCAAGGCAGCTACCCAAAGCATACTCGAGAGTAAAGCAGGACTGCTAAGCCGAGGAGCATCCTTGCTCAGGAATGAAGCTTTGCGCAGGACATAGCAATGAATATGATGGCAAACGGGGTGCATGTGCGTGGAAAACGCGCTGGTAAAATACAAGTCGAGCAGATCAAAAACCAACTTCCGAGGCAATGCCGCCTCGACAAACGGCATCAATGGCTGGAGAACCGGATACTTGAGGGGTCCTGTAGCTGCCGATGGCGCGGTTCCATTTGTCGCCTTTGACCCTTGCGAAGTCGCAGCACTGTAGGCAGCCAGATCGACTCCATTCCACACATCAAACATGCGAGGGAACGGTCCCTCGCCAAATCCCGCGCCGTTCAAGAACTCATACGAGCCCGGCGATACATGTGTTCCCGCGAGCCATTCCTCGGTCATGTCCCCTCCAGGCTCAGTTCTTTTCGCAGAATGCTGCGGGTCGGCCTGCGACCGGCGCTCGTCGACACTAGGTGCGGAGATGGTGGGAGCGTTCGTTGGCGGCGACCGGTGGCGGAACGTGGACGACGGGGAGGCATGCTGAACAGAAGGGCCATCAACGTCCGTCACGGCGGCGCCCGACGGATTTGGCCGCCCATTCGCAGGCTTAGACGGCGTTGTCTTCTCAGACCCTTCGCCAGCGGGATTGTTATTGTTATTGTTCTTGCCCATCTCAGCCAGCTTGGAGCGGGCGATGCGGCCTCGCTTCCGGCGCTCACGGGTGAATTCGCAGTTGGTCTCACTGCGGAGACAGCGCGCGCAGGGGAACTGGCGGTCGCATCGCACGCGACGGGCATGACAGGAATCGCAGGCTATACGGTTGCGCCTCCATCGGCGCTTTGTAGAGGAATCTGGGGGTGGATCGTCGAGAACAAGCTGCGCACTGGGCTGGGCGGACCCGTTCCCCTGGTGGGAGGACGCCATTTTAAGGCGGCATTGGCAGGAGGATAACGAGAGAAAGGGAGCGTGAAGAGACAAGACAAAGTCGAGCTATGCCAGATAGCGGGATCTTGTAGAAGCACGGGAGAAAAGTGCGGAAGGAGAAAAAGCAAGTGCAGTCACTGCCGGCGGGGAATGTCGCCTGCTGAGTGGACAGGGCTGGGGTCTCCGCACAGCGAGTCAGAACTAACTTTGGGTCGTCGGTCGGCTTTTCTCAGTGACAGACGGCAAATTATTCGGTGGGTGAAACTAGCTGAACTATATACTTGGTCATTTGGTCAGACTGAGATCCGCTGTATAAACATTATCAAATAAAAAAAGAATATTATAATATCATGCACTCAATACTCCGTCTGGATCCCCGAATCAACCTCCTTCAACACCGCAACGATCTCCCCCCAGACCTTTTCCCCGACTGCCCGCTGAGCCGGAGCCGTGACATTCTTCCCAGGGCTATCACCTCATTAGCAACTTCAACATACAAAGAAGCAAAATGAAAACTTACTCTGTAACAGCCTGATGTTCCAGCCACTGCCCATGAGTCTCGCTCCCCTGCGTCACCGCATGCAAAAACGTCTTACTCCCCTCCTCCACCGTCCTCGCAACAGCGCTCTGCACCACCTTCAACAGCAACGGCGCCTTCTCCCTCGTCAGAAGATCCGACTTGCAGAACCCGGGCGTTAGACAGTTCACAATAACCAGCGGATTCCCACTCTCGTCACTAGGCACCAATCGAGCCAGTCCCATCGTGATGAAGATATCCAGCAGCTTCGATGCCGCGTACCGCTCCCCAGCACCCCCTGCCTTCTGCGACTTCTCCCACTGACCGCGGTCATTCAGCGCTGAAAGAATATTATGGGCAGTGCGCTCTTGAAACTTCACAGTCCGGTGTATATCACTCGCCACAATAGTCAGATGCGGCCGGTCCCCCGTCTCCAGCAACAACGGAAGCAGCCCCAAACAAAGCAGCGCCGTCGACAACACATTCACCTGGATCTGCCTCTCCCATCCATCCCCCGTAACCGCCCACTCCATCGATGCAAGGCCCGCATTCATAATCGCAATATCCAGTCTTCCTCCCCCAGCAATATGCTCCTTGGCCCTGTCCACGAAGGCCTTGACGCTCGCAAACGACTCGAGATCGACCGGCCACACCAGAACACGACCCGTTTTCCCTGTGCTGGATTCGATATCGGCTTTTGCGTCTTCGCCTTTGGAGAGTGTCCGCACGCCCAGGATGACCGTTGCAGCGCCGAGAGCTAGAGCATGTCGAGCGGCTTCTCGGCCCAGACCGGTGTTTCCGCCTGTAATCAGGACTGTCTTGTCCTTGATTTCGGAGGGAGAGGGGAGAGTGAGTTTTGTGCGTAGCAACGCGATGATTCCGCTGATGTCCATGATGAATGTGAATTAATTGATTGGAGCTGTTGTATACTGGACGGTTTTATTGCTGCGGAGTCTTATAGTATGCAGGGCGGGTAGATCCGGTCGCCGACGGGCCAATGTCCACCCGTGCTGGTTTGGCCTGCCATCAGCCTTCGCCCCGACGACCTTAATTCCGGGTGGGCTGTAAGCTTATTTCTTAAGTAAGGCTGGGCTTAGCTCCGGTGTTGGATTCTATAGCTTAATGTGTCATCGGGGCGGATGAATTCATACACTCCTTCATACACAATGTGGCAGAGCAGTATTATTCTGCAGCTGAGTGAACATATTCTAAAAATAAGATTGATACACCGTGGATCATTTCCCTGGAATGCGAAATACACTCAGACCTGGAAAACACATTCAGCTATGGCTGGGGAGTGTTTGACTCGCATCGCTCGGGTAAGACGACGGCTTCATTGCGAATTTGACTGTTGCGTTGTCTAGTGCGAATTGAAACCCGGGAGTCCCTATCTAGGGGAGCAGATGGTCAAGTATAACCGGCTGACGTATATTGAAGATCGGCTGAATGTCCTTGGTGAACCTCATGAGTATGCAGAAGCGTAGATTAGAGGCGATGATTGAGTCTGTAGAATATAACCCTAACTATACGGCAACTCAACTACTCCACCAAACATAAAAATAGTACTACAACAATGATTAAATAAAATAACCCCTTAAAGCCTAATGAAACCGCGAAAAACTCTGCTCAAGCGACGGTCTCCTCGCCAATGCACTGTCCGACAGCCTCTCAACCGGCTCCGGCGCCGCAAGCTCACTCAAATTCTCATAAACCTCATCGTCCCTCTCATGGCCTGGTCTCGACGTACCCGACATTCGTAGCTCCAGAGACGGTCGGCGCGCCTGCTCCTGCGGCGAAAGTCTCTGCACGGGTTCCGGTGCGGCGACTTCGCTCAGGTTGCGGCATAGATCCTCGCCATCATCGCTGTCGGGATTGCGAGATTTCTGATCTGTATGGTGTTCTTTGTACGTTTGGTGTTGAGGATTGAAACCCGGTGAGCTGTCTTTTTGAGGATTATTGGGAGGACCCCGGAATAGGGACTTGACTTTGTTCCAGACCGGCATTACTGAGTATAGAAGTAGTTAGTTACCCTTGGATGATTTGGCCAGACCCGCTGTCTTATGTGCTGCTGTCTTTGGTTCTGGTCCTTGTCAGACCACACCGTCTGGTCCGTGCGATCCGCCGCCGAACCAGATATCGCCTGGATGATGCAACACCAGGAAGTAATCTCTAACCGGAACGTGTTTGTCTTCAATATACTACATTATCGGGCAATAATTTACTCGCGAATAAATGACAGTCCCATCAACACAGAACACACCCTACTGGCTGCGAAATAGCGGCATCTCGTTATTTGCAGGCAGACAGCGAAAAGCTCCTAGGGGCAATTATCATCAGACTATTAAAAAGGGCGGAGAAGCTGGATATAAAAACGGGACTCGGTGTCTTGGAAATACGGTTTTCGATACATATCCACTATGGTTCTGCATTTAGGGCTTGTTACAGATGATTGAGAATCTGTACACTGGAAGTTAAAATATTTATTGAATATGACCATGTCTCGTATCTGGTTTCCCCGGAGAACGCAGACAAAACCAGCCGCTTTTAAACAGAGCGCAACCGGCAATTTAGGTGTATAACTACCGGCCAATGTACACCCCGCGCGGTCCCCAAGTAGTAGAATGTCTTGCGATGGCGCCAGCAGTAACATATGAAGCCATAATTCCTTGCTCTAGGCTAATAATGGCAATGTTCAGCAAATTTTCCTCAGTAGTGGCCGGCTGGCCCAATGGCAAGGCGCTTGACTACGAATCAAGAGATTGCAGGTTCGATCCCTGCGTCGGTCAGAATACTTTTTTGTTTTTGGATTGCCCTCCTATCTTACCAAAGTAGATACTTTTTTTGGATCGAGAAATTTATTTTGTATAGTGGTAGTATTCTATACGTAATGTACAAAATGTACATTGGCTTGAGTGGGGATTTTTGTCTTCGGTAAGCCCGAGGCAAGCCCGAAGCAGCAAATACGCAAAATGGTAGTAGGTAGGTAAGCAGCATATAAAAATATAAAAGAGTTTTATATAAAACGAAAAAAAACTACTGACCGACGCAGGGATCGAACCTGCAATCTCTTGATTCGTAGTCAAGCGCCTTGCCATTGGGCCAGCCGGCCTTCGGTACTGGGAAGCTCGCGGCGCACGCGTGGTGACGCTGACAATCCACGAACATTCTGAAAGAGGCAAAACTAACCCGAAGCAGCATTTATATGGGTCATGAATCATGGATCCATGATCTGATAGTTAAATGCAGAGTTAAATGGCCTATATGCAGATCTAAGTCATTTCCTGTGTATACTCAACATGCCGGTTCGTTTCCCTTATGCCGGCTCGTATAATAAATTCTTGCTAAGCGCAGTAGAAAGTCACCGTACACTTCAAGGACGTCTCGGCCTTCCAGGATGCCATTGACTCCGCCACAAAGTGAGCATCTTTCTGATTCGTTTCACAATAGTATTGCTGATCTATTCATCTGCGTAGGATTTTAGAGGGCCCAAAGGGACCGCCACCTATTGCAATTGCATCCACACCCCCAGTCTACATATCGTATGGTTTGTTCATCCTAATTCGTGCTAGTCCAGTACTTACACTCTAGGTTAGGGGCCGTGACCTTACGGAAGACGAAGTAGATGACTTGAAGAGTCTGCCAGGGGTAGATGCTGTTCCTCACCAGGATTAGCTGTTTTGATATAAAGGAGCGAGTCGGTCTTTACAGTATTAGTTCGGGATATCCTCCTAAACAAAGTATCTAGTCTACAAGACAATGGAATTAGAGGTACAAAACATCATACACGCTTAAACTGTCAAATATCGGGTTGATAGATTAACATAATGAGGAAATGATAGTAGGTTTTCTGCCTTCCCACTATTGAAAACCTCCCCACTCAGCAAATACTACGAGGCTATACATCATCCTTGATCTCTTCAACCGTCCACTCAGCCCTCTCATCCCTGCGAGCCTCCCACTCCTTGTGGACAATAACCCCAAGAATCCCGCATCCAAGAATAAAGACAATGACAAACACAAGTATGACGCCCGGCTGGTTTTGTGCCCAGTCGCTGCGCTTCACGTATTCGTGGACTTCAGGTAGGAACGGCTGCGTGCGCGTGATGACTGCCATTTGGGCTGGTGAGGATGGATTACTTTCTGATTGAAATTAGCACTAGATAGCAGATAGAATTAGTGCTTGGAATATACTCACTGCGTCACGATATATGGCCAGGACTGCAGCTCGCGCCTGGTAGCAACGAGGTGCATAGCAAGGCAAGCGGTGATACCATACACAGGCAGAGGAACGATGATCGAGACACCCCTAGTTAATGCAAAGATGAACGATATTTCATTCGACGTTCCTGAGCCTGAGGTCATCATGACCTAGGGCTGACGAGATGGCTGCACCGGCGTCCGGTCCGCCCAGCTCCACGGAGACGCTGTCCCTTGTCCCCCGCACCCAGAACAAAGGTACAGAGGGATTGTGACGTTATATGCATTGATTGTCGCTGTCAGATGAAGCTATTACCGCTTCGGACCCATAAGGAGATATCGCTGTACGACGAGGTTCTACCCAGATATCTATCACGCGTGAATCATAGCTCTCCGTGTTTGATAAGACTACCCTTCAATATGCCCCATATAACAACCCAAGACGGCCCAGGCCCAGGCGAGAGCCACGCAGCACAGCATCCGCTGCCCCCAACAACCACCGAAGACCCCAGCACCGCCGACGAATTCACGCACCTGGTCAAGTTCGTCTCCGCGTACCGAGAATCCAGCCACACCCGCCCCGACGAGGAGGGCGAAGTGCGCGTTTCCCGGGTATGGTACGCGCCCTGGCGCAAGAGGAGATTCCGGTGGAAGCACAACGGCGGGGGTACGCGCAAATTTCCCGACGACTGGCTTTTGACTGATATCCGGCGGGGACTGGGCGATGCGGATGTTGTGAGTCGGCGGAATGTGGCGGGGTACAATGAGTTGGCTGCGGCGAAGGAGAATCCGATTGCGAAGGTGATTTCGTATTTCCAGGGGCCGATTCTTTATGGTACTTAATACATTGCCTTCTTAGCATTTGTATTTGCTGGGTATGATGGGCGTGCTGACGATTATTAGTTATGGAACTTGCTGCTTTGCTTGCTGCCGGGCTGGAGGACTGGATTGACTTTGGTGTCATTATTGGGATTCTATGTCTGAATGCCGCGGTTGGCTGGTATCAGGAGAAGCAGGCAGCAGATGTAGTTGCGAGTCTGAAAGCCGATATTGCGATGCGGGCTACGCTTGTGCGCGATGGACAGGAAGCTGATTCTCTTGCCCGAGAATTGGTTCCTGGGGATGTGGTAAGTCTGCTACCTTAGACTTGCTTTATATGGAGGTCTCGGCTGAATAGTATGTATAGATTGTAGTCGATGAAGGACAGTCTGTGCCTGCCGATGCAAGGGTCATTTGTGCGTACAATGACCGTGAGAATGGATGGAAGGAGTATAATGAGCTTCTAAAGGACGGGGAGCTGGACGGCTCAACCAGTCAGTCCCAAAACGATCAGGAAGACGCTATAGAGAGCAGACGCGGCCATTCAATCGTATCCTGCGACCATTCAGCAATCACAGGGGAGTCGCTCGCCGTGGACCGCTACGTCGGCGACACCGTGTTCTACACAACCGGATGTAAACGAGGCAAAGCCTACGCGGTAGTGCAGGCAACTGGACCGAGAACGTTCGTTGGGAGAACAGCCGCGATGGTCCAGAATGCCAAAGACACAGGCCATTTCAAAATGGTTATGGACAGTATCGGGACGTCGCTCCTGGTGCTGGTGATGGCATGGATCCTGGCTGTGTGGATTGGCGGGTTCTATCGGAACATCCCCATTGCGTCGCCTGGGGAGCAGACGCTGTTGTTCTACACGCTGGAACTGATGATAATTGGCGTCCCTGTTGGTCTGCCTGTCGTCACGACGACGACGCTGGCTGTTGGGGCTGCGTATCTTGCGAAGAAGAAGGCGATTGTGCAAAAGCTTACTGCGATTGAGTCTCTTTCGGTATGCCATTCATATCAATATAGGGCTAGGACTAACTGCAACAGGGAGTCGACATCCTATGCTCCGATAAAACAGGGACATTAACAGCCAACCGCCTCAGCATCCGGGAGCCATTCGTGGCCGAGAACGTCGACGTGAATTGGATGTTCGCAGTGGCAACCCTAGCCTCATCACACAACGTGAACTCGCTCGACCCGATAGACAAAGTCACCGTGCTCTCTCTGAAACAGTATCCCAAGGCCAAAGAGATTCTGCAGCAAGGCTGGAAGGTCGAGGAATTCCACCCCTTCGACCCTGTATCCAAGCGAATTGTTGCGGTTGCAACGTGCAACGGCGTCAGATATACCTGCACAAAGGGCGCACCCAAGGCCGTCCTGCAGCTGACCAACTCCTCTGAGGCAAAGATGTACAAGGAGAAGGCAACGGAGTTTGCGAGCCGCGGATTCCGATCCCTGGGCGTAGCGGTGCGCAGGGAAGACGAGGACTGGACTCTGCTTGGGATGATGCCCATGTTTGACCCGCCCAGGGAGGACACTGCGCAGACGATTGCCGAGGCGCAGAAACTGGGCATCCAGGTCAAAATGTTGACTGGCGACGCAATAGCTATTGCAAAGGAGACCTGCAAACTGTTAGCGCTGGGAACTAAAGTCTTCAACTCTGAACGGCTCATCGGTGGAGGCCTCGGTGCCATGGCCGAGGACCTCGTAGAACGAGCAGATGGCTTTGCAGAGGTTTTCCCTGAGCATAAATACCAGGTTGTCCAGATGCTACAGGAGCGCGGGCATCTCATAGCAATGACAGGGGACGGTGTAAACGACGCGCCCTCATTGAAGAAAGCAGACTGTGGGATCGCAGTTGAAGGCGCCTCTGAAGCAGCCCAGTCCGCTGCTGATATCGTCTTCTTGGAACCTGGCCTCTCAACAATCATCGACTCTATCAAAGTCGCGCGGCAGATCTTCCACCGCATGAAGGCCTATATCCAATACCGAATAGCCCTCTGTCTGCACCTGGAGATCTACCTAACAACCACCATGATAATCCTCAACGAGAGCATCCGCAGCGATCTCGTCGTGTTTCTAGCCCTATTCGCAGACCTCGCAACCGTCGCCGTAGCATACGACAATGCATCCTACGAGCTCCGCCCTGTCGAGTGGCAGCTTCCCAAGATCTGGATCATCTCCGTGATTCTCGGCATCCTGCTCGCCGCCGCAACGTGGGTAATCCGGGGCACCATGTTCCTCCCCAACGGCGGCATAATCCAGAACTGGGGCTCGATCCAAGAGATCATATTCCTCGAAGTGGCGCTTACCGAGAACTGGCTGATATTCGTCACTCGGGGCGGGGATTCGTGGCCTTCTGTTCAGCTCGTTGGTGCGATATTGGGCGTTGATGTCCTGGCTTCGATCTTCTGTCTGTTTGGCTGGTTCTCGAATAGGGATATGGTCACTAACCCGTATGATCAGCTGCTGGATACCCCGAAGGAGACGAATAACGGGTGGACGGATATTGTGACTGTTGTGCGCATCTGGGGGTTTTCGTTGGGCGTGACTATTGTGATTGCGTTGTTGTACTTTGCTCTGAATAAGATCCGGTGGTTGGATGACCTGGGCCGGAAGAAGCGCAGCAGAGGCGAGATCCAGGTCGAAAATATCCTGAGCCATCTTGCTCAGGTTACGGTTCAGTATGTGCAGGAGACTGAGACGGGAAGTGGACGGTTCTTCCTGGCGTCGACCAAAGAGGAGGAAGAGGCCGAGTAGAAGTTGAGTTGTGATAGAAGTCTTATGGTCTTCTGAACAGTCTATGTTTGCGACTCGATTCGTGAAGTTGTTATGTATTACGGTAGATATCACAGGGATATTATAATGGAAGATTGTATACTATTATTTCATTAGAAGCAAATCTGTTTGTAGTCGGGGTAGGATTATCCATATCAGCAATGGACTCCGAGTAAATCCCTATTTCTGCCTTGATTCGGTTGTTTACTCCAGAAACTTCAGTGGTACGGTCCGCGTGGGCCGGCTGTCGCGGATTCGTTATACCAAGCAAAATTGAATGTAAGGGAAGAACAAGGCCCGGCTTATCCGTAATTATACTATCAAGTAATCAAGGGTTGCCTGTAAGGTTGATACGGGATTTAAGGTTAGCTATCCGGCCCGGAAGGGCTACAACAATCGATCCGTGCGGCCCGGTAGGGACTTCATTTGTGTCGATCATTACGCACTGGCTTTTTATCTGATATCATTGTGCAGGATACTGTGGGAGCTGTGGGTGAATATCTTATTGCCCGTTGGGCAGATGCTAAGCCGCATACTCATCTTAACAGTTTACCGATATATACTAGATAGAATATTCAACTGGGTATACAAACATGCAGGCTTAGACATGAACACAAAACACCAAATAGAACATAAAACGCCATAACCACTACTCCCTATTCACCTGCTGCCTCTATCCAGCAGGGCTAGTATCAGTAGTTGTTGTCGTTTCCCGGGTATGCCCACTCAACCTCTTCTTACACCAATGCTTAAGCAAACAGAACGCCCCATGAACATGTTCGCCCCCCTGACTCCCCACCCTAGTTGTAGTTGACGAAGAAGAAGTCCGTCTACTCTCAACGACAGTCGGGCTCGCCTTCCGCGGACGGCGCAGGTAGTAGAACGTCTGGCGGCATATAGGGCACTTGGGGGCGAAATAGCACACCCAGTCGTCGACGCAGGACTGGTGGAAGAGATGTGTACATGGGAGTTCGCGCAGGACGGATGTTGGTAGTATTGGTTCGAGGCAGATTGGGCAGTCTTGTAGGTCTTGCTCTGGTTATGTTGGTTAGGGCCACTATCTCACTATTTGGTGGGAGGTTGAACATACGGGGTAGAAATTCTGGCAGACCTTGGAATGTCCGTAGCTCTGATAAGTCTATCTCGTATTTGGAGGCACGCGGCGGATGCATGGTGATAGATGGACATCAAGACGAGATGCTTGAAGTCTTAAGACAAGCGGCAACGACCACATTTTATCATACCATGACTCCACGCCAGAACAGCATGAGGGCTCGGCAGCTTGTGAAAGGCCCCAGGGCTGGAACAAGATCAACTGATGTATGTTCCACGTCTGTCCACGTCGATCCGCGTCATCGGAACCGGATTCTGTGCTACCAGATTGCGCTGCGGTGCATGTTCGGTTCACGCTCGGTCCACGCGGGTCTGCCACAGCGACATTATTTGTTACATTATTATTGATTTCAGCATTTAGTGCCACCAGTGCGAGGAACAGCCAAGGAATATGTTAACCGTTAAGCTACGGGTGGCTACTATATACACGTGCCGCCACCTGAGGAACGGGCCTGACGCTGAACAAGCTGTTTGCATCGGGCCCTGCTATTTTGGCTTCCGATATTTGATTGGCAGTTAGTAGGACGCCAAATATTAATTAATAAAAAGAAATGCCATTCTAAAGATGTTTGAATCATCGGAATCTGCAACTGCGCGCTCTATTGGGAGAAGATGAACCCGAGGCTTGATAGAGTCGATTTCCATGCAGTCATGTATTCCACCTTTCTTGTGTTGATTTGCGGCTGTGTGAAGAGGATGCAAGCTGGATATATAATAGGGACTAAAGCACACGGCTCATAGAACGGGACAAGTTAAAAAAAAAAAGAAGCAAAAAAACTATATTGACCGACGCAGGGATCGAACCTGCAATCTTTTGATTCGTAGTCAAACGCCTTGCCATTGGGCCAGCCGGCCTGTGATGGAAATTTTGTGGCGCACATTGCCACTATCAGCCTACACCAAGGATTGTGGCTTAAAATATGCAGGCTCCGCCAAACACTACTGGGGCCGTCGGATAATAGATCTCCGCTAAAGGGCGGGTCAAAATGGGGTATGCAAAAGCAAAAAGATTATACTGACCGACGCAGGGATCGAACCTGCAATCTTTTGATTCGTAGTCAAACGCCTTGCCATTGGGCCAGCCGGCCTGTGAT